>JAPMIB010000152.1:103312-383037 GCA_034770305.1 Trichogramma dendrolimi | reverse complement strand
CTCTCCTGGCTGTAGGCAGCCTGGCACGGGTGACCTCCTTCTCTAGCTCGCTATGTACTTGGCCAGGGCTGGCACGCCGAGGTAGTGGATGACCCTCTGGAATACCTCGTCCGGCGGCGGTGATCTGCGGCTCAGGGTGTCTCGATGAGAAGGAGATGAGGACAGGAAGGATCGTAAAGTAAAACGCAAGCGTTTTCAAAATAGCGATTTTATTTTCGAGTTGTGTTGCTACTCACAACTAGGTTCGACTTCGGTCGTCTTGCCTGGCCTTACATATACCCTTTCTACTGCTTACATGTTTAAGGGTAGCGATTTTGGACCTATGCGCCACATGTCGGCGAATCTCGGAATTACAAAACTCTCTTATTTACAGGTAATGCTTTCTTGGCCGTGCGCCATCTAGGTAATCCAACTTATTACTAGGCTAACCGACGTCTCAGGTTGGGGCGTAATATTCACTTCTAACAGTATATATTTTTTTTCATATGAAGGCGCGTGTCACCCAACGAGGAGTATTTGCACCACTTTATTGAATCGAACAGTATAAAAAATTACGAATGCAAAACAACAATTACAATTATCATTACAATTACAATCACTATTCAATTACAGTTACAATAAATCTCCACATGTTATACAATTTATACAACAAATTAACAAATTATACAATAATGGTTGCGCTTGGGATTTACGATGTATATGAGCAATTCCAATACTTTTCGCACTTTTTTAAAAATCGGATTCATGGATTTTCTTCAAAATTAAGTATGTTGAAAAACATAGAAAAAAAAGTACGTTAGTCCAGCCTCGTCGGTGTAGTTCACGTTAAAATGGTTGTTATTTTGAAAAGTTTAATCACCATCGTCATGATGTTTGGCAGTAAGTGGGGGTAGCAAGTCCGGTAATCTTTTCTTGCCAAGTTAAGTAAGTCGGCGTGACACGTTGCAGCGGCTTGCCAGCCAAAGACGACGTCGGCAGGCTCGTACTCGTATCCACTTTCACTTTTTCTAGTGTGACCTTAGGTCCAACATTAAATAGGAAACGCGCGCCTTTAAAGCCTGGTTCAACCCCAATAGCTTAAAGTCCCTTGTTTAAGGTTTAGTCTAAGTAGATATTTAAGAAAGGTGCTGAAGGACCTTGATATTTTGTAGAATTGTTTTGTACACAGGTGCTGGGGACCTATGTAACGAGTAGATGTAGTGTTATTATAAAGGTGCTGAAGACCTTTACAATAACATGAAAAGTAGACTTTATTGTAGCGGTGCTATGGACCTCTAATAAGTATGAGACTCTGTTACACAGGTGCTAGGGACCTATGTAACGAGTAGATGTAGTGTTATTGTAAGGTGTTGAAGACCTTTACAATAACATGAAAAGTAGACTTTATTGTAGCGGTGCTATGGACCTCTACAATAAGTATGAGGCTCTGTTACACAGGTGCTAGGGACCTATGTAACGAGTAGATGTAGTGTTATTGTAAAGGTGCTGAAGACCTTTACAATAACTTGAAAGTAAGAGAGAGAGAGAGAGAGAGAGGAGAGGAGACGGTACTGGGGACCGCACGTTTTGTTGTGGTGATAAATAAAGTAATTGGTTGTTGTAATTCACAGCTGCCCACACAGCGCCCGAGTTAATCGAGTCCGTGAATTTAATAACTAGATCCAGTAATATAACCAGATCTAGGGGATTCTGTCGTACTGTCAGTGCGTGAAATAGGTGCTGAGGACCTATGTAACACGTACAACTGCCTTAGTTCGACTGAGAATTTAGACTCCCACTTTGCCTTTGCGGAGGCCTGTATTTATAGTCGGTCTGCGGAGTGCTCAAAAGTGGGGACGAGCAACCGTCTTGTTGGACTGATCGGCGAGCGCTCGTGGCAAACTGACTTTATTGATTTTGCTTAATAACTATTACAATGAATAAAACATCAACTTAAAACTATGATACAAAATTGCGTTATGGTATTACAAGTGTATTTATATGAAATGTTATACATGCAGTGAAAAATACAGTGGTGAACGACTTGTGTGAAAAGTGATAAATAAATAAAGTGCTGTTTCTAATAATGTTTTTTGATAGAAGTGTTGTAAATGTGTTTTGATATAAATAAGTTAAATAAAATAAAATGATCCAATTAATATTCTAGGCTGTAACATAGTTGTAAATGTTCATAGAAATAGTAGCACATGTTGTATGATGACTCGGCAGTTTCAAAGTTACGCCGAGTCATGCATAACTAATACACTCAATTTGTTTATTGTAATTTATGATTAACGGTCTGTATCTATTTAACATGAGATAAAAGTATCATAATGAACATCGCTAGGTGTTATAAGTGTTTCGTTCATAATTTAAATAAAATACAAGTTCGCCATGTGAATGCACATGGTGATCTTGAAGTTCCAATTTAAATTATTAATATAAATGTTTGTGGTTTTATTTCTATATTTTCCGACAGATTGTTTTATTTAGCATCGTTTAAATTTATTGTTATGTACTTATTATTAGTTTTAATATTATTGGTAAAAGAGTAAAACCAATGGTAATTATGGTAAGGTAGATTATGATAATGTAGTATGGTAAGGAATGGTAAAGAATGGTAAGACAACGGTACCGGCGCAGGCATAGCTTTCGATGTGTTGGCGCCTTATTGAAAAAGAGACGTATCTAGCTGTGTAGGACGTCACACTAGTATACCGGCGAGCTGCTCCTGCTCTTCTTTCTTTCGTTTCCCCCTCTTTTCTTCTCCGAGCCACGGCTATAAAAGTAGAGAAACATGCGAGCTAGCTATCACTCGTTCTTGAGCGACCAACCGAGTACCACCGAAGCTCTGCCCAATTAACTTGCTAACGATTATCGAACTTAGTCTCTGGACGAATTATCGTTAATTAAGTTATCGCAGTCGCTCGTTGCCGTTGCTTCAGACAGGGGAGAATACCGGCCGGTGCGAGACTCCGTCGCTCGAGTTAATAATATCCACCTTAACACGAGAAACTGTATGAAATCTGTGTGAATCGTGCAAATTAAAAGTGATCTCTTTCAAAGATAAATACTTCGAAACATCAACAATTTGAAAATCATCAAGTTTAATCATTGGAGAATCACACAAATACAGCTATGGCGTTAAAGAAAGAGTTTGATGAATATTATCGACAAAAATCTGTGAAAGTGAGCATCTAAATTACAAAAAGAATTTACAAACATAACAGGATAATAGCAACCACTTAAAACTCAGCATCAAAATCTTCAAACCATTGTAAATATAGAAAAAGAAGATCAAAACAGTCATTTGATGAATATAAATCCAATGATTTTGATAAAAAAACAATTTAACTGCGATACTGGATGTCAATTTCAAATGAAATCGCCATTAGAGATCAGTGAAAAAGCTGAGCATCCAAATCTTCAAACCGTTATAGAAATAGAAAAAGAAGATCAAAATAGTCCTTTGAGAGTTAAATACCGAAGATTTTGATAAAAAAACAATTTATTTATGATACTGGATGTCAATTTTAAATGAAATCGCCGTTCAAGATTAGTAAAAAACGTCAAAGTCCTACCAAAATGAACATAACAATTTCATAAAATATGTACAAACGCAGATTGAACCGTCTGAATGCACTATGGATAAACGAACATTGAAATATCAAAATGTATTCAAAAGTTTTGTTAATAATGCACTTCTGAGCCAACCTTCAGAATAAAATAATATACAACTGGTTTACCCGAATCAATTTAACAATTTCATAAAACGTGTACAAAACAGAGGGAAGATTCTGAGCACACTATGGAAACACAATTATTGGAATATCAAAATGTATTCGAATGTTTTGTAAATAGTGCACTTCTGAGTCAACCTTCAGAATGCAACAATATACAACTTACGTACCAGAATGAATTTAACAAATACATAAAATGTGTACAAAAGCAGAGTGAAGATTTTGATAACACTATGGATACACAATCATTGGAATATCAAAATGTATTTGAATGTTTCGTTAATAATGTACTTGTGAGCCAACTTTTAGACCTTCTTTAGCGAGCGCGGTACGTCGGTAGTATTAATTAACATGTAAACTATATTTTTTATTATTATCGGTTTTATCTCTTATCACTATCATTGAAATAAAGAACGAGATGATAGTGTCATTTGGTGTATAATAAAGTACTCGCTGATTCTTAAAATATAAAACTTTAAACGAAAAAAGCTCATCTTACGTTCGAAGTATAACGAGAGACGGGAGAACACGTGGCTTTGCGACCACGTGTTTTAAAACCAGGTTGAGAAATTCACAAAAATAATATTAATATAATCATTAATGATATGCTTGCTACAATTACATCAGTAAGTAAAGTTACTGAGGTTACCTATAGATTATTTCAAAAATTGAATGCAATAAATCGCGTGATGAGACATTTTCGAAGTTTCGAGCAATACCATATAATTTCTTTGCTCGTAGGTCATGCGCAGACTTCAGCGCGACTCTAAGCTCCGTCCCAACGCTCAGAGCTAATACACTATGGTATATCTATAGCGATTATAAATATAGATATACTAACAGTGTAAAGCGCCATCTGGTTTCATTCACGGTCGGGTTGACTGGTCGTGCGTGATTTAGTCTCAGTACAACTGCCTAACCGACCGCACCTCTAAACGAACGGGAGATTAATTGATAAGTTAATGAGCGTTTACAAATCATATTCTATTCTTAGTTCACACTCATCCAAAACTCGAGGGTGTTTCACTCTCGAGACTGAGCATGAATTGTGCTAGACTCAGAGCGCGAATGTATCTCTATGCATTCAAGCGTGAAACATGGTCAAAAGTTTTTCCGTGTATGATGAACAAATCAGTTTCTGGATAATGGCAAGATATAGTTTTTATGGTAAAATTATTGACTCAAGTAATTATAGGATCCGAATATAGCAAGAAAAGAACTAAAACCTTTTTTGCTTAAAAAATCGACTTTCCTTCTACTGGACTTTTATTCATGCCTTACTGCGTCAACGCTCACTGGAGTTTACTCGTAGCAGATATCTCAAAGCAAGAAATATTCGAGCTAGATCCACTAAATAAAGTAAGCCCATCATATCGATTAAAAGTATTCTGTAATTATTTACGTAATTATTATCATGTAAGACCAGAGAATCCACGGTGTCGTACAAAAATTAATTGGAAAATCATCCCATCTACTTGCCACATCATCAGGCCAATACAAGAAGATCTATATAATTGCGTATTAAAATCGTTAATTACATGGATTTTTCGAGCAATATTAAACTTTCACAATCAAAATTTGATCCTGATGTTTCGAGTAGAAATCGCTTTGTTTTATGATGTATGTTTGGGTTGTACAAAAAGTAAAAAATTATTCGCATTTCAGTGCATAAAATGTCATCGATTTTTGCACCCTGAATGTGCAAATTTGCGGACGTTACATTTCTTCTAATTCTCTTCATAAAGAGATTTGTTGAGTTGAATGTAGTAACCTCGAAAGGGGGAGAGTACGGCACTAACGCGAGTATTGTGCGGTGTTGTTGTTGTGCGCTCTCTGTGCTCTTCCTGTCCGTCGGTGATTAGGATGCTCTACCTCTATTTCTCGTATACACTTGATATCGATACAGATACTTTGCACTCACTCGATGTACTTCGTTTTACACTCTCGGTGATTACTTTATAATTAAATCAAATCAAATCAATCAAACACATCAACTTATTTTTGAACGGAGATCAAAGACTTGATCACCATTATCATTATCTTTGTCGTTGTTTGCCTAGCCATTAGTTTTCGGCACTTTATAATTATTTGAATTTGTAAAATATGTTGTTTTCGCCATCATCCCTTTATCGGGTGTGAAGTGTGTTTGAATTATAATTATTTACTCGCACAACAGTTAATCAACAAATAGACATCGTATGATGTCGACAAATAATCTTTTTCTCTCGCGACGTGATTTTAAAAGCAATGCTATCAGAACCCGCCTGACGTTATCTAATTTTTAAATTATCGTTACGCGGATCGTAACAAATATAAACTTAATATAGTCCTAAAAGAGACCGTTTACAATCGTATTTTTCATTTCAATTGTAGCATACAAAAATTCCAATTTTTTTCTAGCAAAAACTGAGTGTGCTCTAAGATCGCTTGTTTTATATTTACAAATTAGCTTGTCAGCACTCATGTCATGGGCTAATGATTTGTTCATTTCATATCAACGGCAGCAACTGTGAATCAGTTTCTCACCGAAAAGCGAATGAAGAAAAAATGACTTAGGTTAACACGATCGCGAGAGCAAGTATCGTTTTCGTGAATATGAAAAATATCATTAGTGGGCCGAAGTAGAAAAAGAATACACTTGGCCACCTCGTTTTCAATGAAAAGTAAAAAATATTTACCGCCTTTCTAAAGACAAAAGAGAGCTTTCGCTTCGTTTGCTGAAAACTTAAAAGAAACAAAAAAGTAAAAATGATAAATATACGTACTTAATGCTTATATGCTGTTTTTAAGGGGGATGGAAATGATAGTGAGTGGTTTGTTTTGATTCGTTATGCACTTGTTTATTAGTGTCGGTTCATTAAAATACATGTTCAGAATTACAGATATGAGATCCTACTCATGCGAGACAAATCACTGCGAGATCGCGTTTTATTTCCCTGTATTTGGCGCGCGTTTGCTTGGCGCATAAGACTGTGATTCAGTTCTCTTTGTAAGTCGTGACCAGCGGCATCTCGAAGAACTTGAACTAGTTTAAGCAGTTGCTGGCGATAACGACACAGAGCTTGTTTCGGTAGAAATTGTTGGAGCTGTTCCATGAGCAGCTTTTGAATTATTTACCCATCTATTATTATAATAGGTCTCGGTTTAGAAACGAGAAACAGATTTTCTCAGATATCGGTTCGGCCAGTACTGTTCAGGAGAAACATCTTTTGCCTCGCAGTGCGGGCATCTGTGGTCTTCTGATTCTACTAAATAAGTGCTGATACATTCATGGCAGAATGATTCAGCACAGCAAGCGATCATTACGGCATCATTAAGCATTTCTCTGCAAATAGGGCAAATCCTTTCTTTTGGTATTTGTGTTTGCACCACATCTTTTGATGGTTCTTCGATGGTAATTTTTCTTTTTTTCAACTGAGATCTTTCTTTTTTATTTTCTGCATATAATTCAAAATCGATCGCAGGCACGACGTATGTTCCGCTAGATGTTAGCAATGTACCTGGTACAGATGGGCCTTCCTACGGTACCATTGAACTTCTCGGTACGCCACTACTTTTTTTAATTCCCTTGACTTCTCTGGATATTCGACAGTCTTTGATCTAATGCCCACCTTGTTGGCAACGATAGCAACTTTAGTTTGGTGATAGTTTTCCAGTTTGACTCGAATCTTGAACTTTTACCCAGTTGTAGGATTGATATTCTTGTGTGCTCTGTTCAATCATTAAGTTTATCTTGTCCATTTCTGAAACATTTAACTCTGTGAAGTCAGTCGTTGTTTCGAACTTATTAGCTCGATGATTGATGTTTTGTGTAAAAGATAATTCTGCACTATCTCTGTTTCTTTTTCGAGGGGACAGTGAGCGGAACTTGAGACGACGAGCGTGCTATTTTTTGGAATCAGAATCGAATCATTATCATAATTCTTATTTGATTCGGCATTTGTTATACGGAGTTCAAAAGAAATCTCTCCCCAATTTTCTGCTGCTTCATAATATTTTTCTTCAGATCAGCCACCGATATGTTCAATCCATCGAAGGAAATAGTGTAAACTTCCGAGGTGGATTTGAACTTGTAAAACAGACATCTTGAACTTTTTCGCCGATGACAGAGCTTTGTATCTGGTTGCACAACTACTGTAGTTAGAATGCTGATACTTTTTGGATAATTGAAAGCAGATTAAAAACAAACCAGTAAGTAATGGTACATGAAGTAATAATACAGGCAGGTTTATCGCTCGTACGAAAGGTACGGGTGACCACTGATGACGCGTAGGCAGGCTCGCCGATGGATTGCTTCCACCTGAAGCATACCGGCCTGTGTTCCGGGTCCACGGCTCCAGATGGGGGCGCCGTAGAGGAGGATCGAGTCGATGACGTTGACGTAGAGCCCCCTGCGGCTGGTCCTGGGGCCATCGATTTTCGGCATGATCTGCGAAAGTGTTCCCGACACTCCCGAAGCCCTCTCGCTGGCCACTCGAAGGATACTCTTCAAATCTCAACCTGGAGTCCAGTTGTAGGCCAAGGTAGCGGATGCAAGTAGAGGAGGCGATGAAGCAGTCACCTACTTCGATGGTGATGGTCTCCAACCTCCTCTTCCTTGATATTAGCAGAGCCTCAGCCTTGTGGTCTGCCATTTCAACGCCTAGTCCCCCACAGCGCCTCACGTACCCTTGCGATGGCGCAGCTGAGGAGATCCTCGACCTCGTACGTCGTCCCCTCTACGGCGACCATGGCGATGTCATCCGCGAAGCCAACTATGCGTACTCCTTCATCCAGTCTCAGATGCAAGATGTTGTCGTACATTACGTTCCACAAGATCGGGCCGAGGACCGAGTCCTGTGGAACACCAGACATGATACTGCAGGACTGCAGGCCATCATCGGTGTCATATTCCAGCACTCTGGCTCGGAAGTAGCTGTATATGATATTCTGCAAGTACTCGGGCGTGCGGATTCGCTCGAGCGCGGTGAGGATGTTGTTTCTTCACGCCGAGTTTAACGCGTTGCGAACGTCGAGGGTGATGACGGCACAATACTTGCGGCTGCCCATCGTGCCTCCGACCGCCTCACGGGCCGCAGAGGTGACGGACTCGATAGCGTCGATAGTTGATCTTCCTCTTTGAAAACCGTGCTGATGGTCTGAGAGGCCAACCGGGGCCTCCGTGTGCACCTCTAGGCCTCCACATATAATCCTCTCGAGAATTTTGTCGAGCATACACAGCGGACGATATGTAATGGCTCGGTGGTCGCTATTCATGTAGATTTCCCTCTCCACTTGCCACCCCAGCACTCTGGACGTGAGCGAGTCGCTGGCGAAGGTGAGGTCGATGATGGAGCTGCCCTGCGGACCGGTGAAAGTTAGCGTGTGTCCGGTGTTCATCAGCACGACGTCTAGGGTGAAGAGGGCTGATGCGGCACAACGCTGCACGCGTATGGTGCAGTAGTTCGCACGAAAAAAACTCCCTTTCTAGCACTGGGAATACCATTAGCAAGAGGCCACAGCTACGTACGTCTGTAGCAGAACGCTTCCGAACTCGGAATCCATGTGAATTAAAATAATTACTAAATAAATAAACACAATTTGTTTACATGATTCATTCTCTTTATTTAATCATTAAACTTACAAATAAGAATGATATTCTTTTATCAATTATAATGAATTTTGCCTTAACCCGTCTATACCAAGGACCCTATTTTAGACTTATTTTTCCACGCGTTATTTTTTCATGATATTATAGTCAAATTAATGTGAAAATACCATATTTTATGGAATTTTATCGCTTTTCTCAATCTGACGTCAGTTATACGATATAAGTGACTGGTTTAAAAATACATTTGTTTAAACAAAAAAAAACGTGGTTTTTGAACATTTTTTCTCAAAACGATCGTTTTTTTCACCACGATTACGCATTCTGATCGGCTTAAAACTCTGGATCTGGTGGCATACAGGCCTACATTAAAAGTAAACGGCGTTGGTTGTAACCTATAAAATCCTTACCCCGACGTACTGCGTCGGTTACGTGTGTCCTTTGGCTGCAGGTCCGTCCATGTACGTCCAGGGTCTACCTGTAGGTATGCATGCAAAAGGGACAGGGCATATTCACACACGCATTCACAAATAATTACTCTCGCTCGATTCTATTTTTAAATCAATAACCATAACGATTTATTTCTATAACTTAAACTACATTTGGTTCGGAGAGAGGACCGGAACCGTCGACGGCCGACGTCACAACGTAGCTCGTTTCGAGCGTGCCGAGGATAATTATAACACGGCCCTGCCGTGATGCTCACTGACGTGCTCGTACTCGTTTCCAGATGGGCTGATTGGCGGCTCGTCCGGGTCGTGGCTCCAAGTCCTCGCTCGCTCGGCTGTTGAATCCCTGCAACAGAAACCGTCGTCGTCTCGTGTTGAGTCTCCACCCTCGTCTCCTCTGCAGCGGTGACAGGATGGCTCGCTCTCTCACTCACACACTAGCACGCACGCACGACCTCGAGCTCGCACATACACCCCTCGACCGAGGGCTAGCGATCACACTCGCTCGGCAACATACACACCTGCGGCTCGACGTAGGCAGTCACCCGGACTACCTCGTGCTCTCACTTACTCGGACACGTGCACACGAAATACAGTTCGACCCGCGAGACGCTATTTCTCAACGTCGGCCCTTGCCAATACCGGTTCAACGGTAACTGTCTGTTTTCCGCGGCTCTCGTGCTTTCGTACTTCTCTTTCCTTTCATTCCATCCGATCTTCTTCTCATTGCCAGATATACAACAGAAGAAAAGAAAACATTGCCGAATCATCATCATTATATTTAGCTTTATTCGGCCCTGGCTGACAATGATTTGTCAGGCGACCTCTCACAAATAATACCGATTCGGCATTAAAAGCCCTCCACCAAACTATTCGTATCTGTACGAATAAGTTTGCTCTATGTCGCCCGACATCCTTGTCGTCAAGCCATCGACGCTTAGTACTACACTCATACCTTTTACCATTCATTCACTCAATGAGATGATACTAATGACTACGAACATACAACTAACTACTATAAATAAAACAAAATATAAAAAAAAACCAAAATCTTACGGCCTCTCTCTCTCAAACTCTAGCGCCGTCCTCCTCCTAGCACCTTCCACAGCTGCTTGGCTGCGGCTTTCTTCGAGTGGAAGTTCCTTTGGCTCTTTTTCCATCTCGACTGCAACGAGGGCAGTGTCGAACCCTGACACCTCGCCGCCACAGTTGGTACATAAGTCGCCGTTGAACGGATTTCTGCACTGGCGGCGAGTGTGTCCCGGCTTCGTGACACTCGAAACATGCTCCGCGCGGGGATCGCGCCCCGGCACGAACCTCACCGGCTCCAGTCCTCCAAAATTTTCACCTCGGATGCGAGCCGGTGCGGCCGCGTTCCCCGATAGCGAGCTAGGGCCCGCCACCGGGCTTAGAGGTCGAACCTCTACGCGGGATTTCCTCTCGCTGATGTTGTTGCGGTTGCAGTCGGGGTAGCTGACGATGTTGTTGCTGCTCGTCGTCAGGGCCCCGCGGCGGCGAAGCTGGCGTTGTTGCTGCCCGTCGTCAGGCCCCGGGCGGCCGAAGCTGGCGTTGTTGCTGCCCGTCGTAGGCCCCGGGCGGCGAAGCTGGCGTTGTTGCTGCCCGTCGAGGGGGTACTCCGCCTGTGGCAGGCGCTGCTGTTGCACGGCGAACGGTTGAAATACCAGGCCATGCGGTCCTGCCACATAGCTCACCTGCTGAACTGGTGGAGGCAACGGCAGCGCAAACGGCTCTTGTACGGGTGCCAGAGGTGGAGTCGGCACCCGTGCGCTTTCCTCCGTCGTCTCTCCAGAGCGACGAAGCGTAGCCGTCGCCTCCCCCTCCTCAACAACAAAAAATCTCCTCCTCAGGCGAGCCACGAAAACCTCCTCGAATGCCTCGCCGTCCCATTCTTCCACTGGTTGACGAGCCGCCACCAGCTGCTCTAACATTGCCCGTGTCTCCTCCTCCAACAGCGGCTCTCCTCCTCCGTTCGGGCGACGTCCCTCGCCCGGCGATGGAGTACGCTGTCGCGTGCCAACGCCGTTGGCCCGTCGACGTTGACGGGCAGCTCTTCTTCTTTCGCGGCGTCCGTCCGTTGTTGCCACGCCGGCCGCTGCCAGCTAAAACTCTCGAGCTGCACGGATTCCTCCCAGTCCATCGCGTCCTCCGATGCGTTCATCGGAGCACCCGAAAAGACCGGGATCAACTCCCCGAAACCTCTACGACCGCCCGTCCCTCCGGCTCTGGACGAAGGCGAGCAGGTATGCCGAGCTCCATTAAACGAATATCGTTTAGCTCAGCCACCGCTTCTTGGCTGGCTCTTGCCTCCTCGCTGGCGTTTCTCTCCGAGCTCGACGCCTCCGCTCGCTCGCCCATCGCCGGCTGGACTGACGGTGCAGTCCTTCCGGTCGCTCCGCTGACAACGGCGGCAAACGAACGCCGTTGATCCTCGCTGTTGGTATTGCGCTCCATCTGTTTGAGAGAGAACAAAAGAAAAAAAAACCACACCAAAAAAAAATTAAATAATGAACTTTTCTCCACGCATAGGACAGTATCGACTCCACAAAAACAGTACGATATCATGCCGGCCGCTTACGAAGCGACCTCCGTGGGATCCATTTACGCAAATGAGATACATGCACTTCGGGCTTCTTTCTACTTTTCCTATCATTTAATATGTACACATTTTCGCCCTTTTTGCCTATTATCTCATACGGTCCGCAAAACTTTTCGTCTAATTTTTTTATATTTGTCTCCCGCGCGTGACAAATTATGCGTTCGACGTAAAACCCTATCACCGATTTCAAATTTTACTTCTTTCCTATTTTTTATAGTACTTTGCCTGTCTCTCGTACGCGGCATCGATGTATTTCATCACTACCTCTCGCAATTCATCAAGCTTCGCTATTCGCTCTGCCCATGCACTCGGTTGCAGTAACTCCGCGTTGCACCATTTTTCGACCTCTCGACGTAAGCTCTTTGCTTGTCTCGGCTGTCGACCCATATTCAAAAATGCCGGAGACACTTTGAGTGTTGACTGCACTGCAGTATTAATTGCATAACGAAACTGTGGCAAGTACTTATCCCACTCGTCATGTTTATCGCCCACATAACACGCGATCATCGTTTTAATCGTTCTGTTACTGCGCTCAACTACATTCGCGGACGGAAAATATGGAGGCGTAAAAATATGTTTTACTCCATACTCTTCGAGTGCCGTATTCACCACCGCGTTATCAAACTCTTTACCGTTGTCTGTCAGTAAAAATTCTGGCGTTTCCCAACGAAACAGCACTAGCTCTTCAAAAGCTCTCAACACATTTACTCCATTTGCTTTGCGTAGCGGTATAACTTCAATCCACCTCGTGAACAAGTCCTGAAAAACCAACAAGTACTTGTTCTGATTTTTACTCCGAGGGAACTCCATCATATCCGCCGCCACGACTGCCCAGGGTCGGTCTACGACCCTCCTCGTCATAAGGCCTTTTGGTCCGGTCTGTGGTACTTTATATCGTTGACATATGTCACACGAGTTGCAATACTCCTCCACTGCATACCACATACCCGGCCACCAGTACTCGCACGCCAATCTATCGTAAGTTTTCTTGGCTCCAAGGTGCCCTGACGACGTAAGGCAGTGTGACTCGGTCAATACTCTTTCTCGCTGCTCTGCTGGTACTACACCAATCTCCAGCTGTTCTCTGCGTTCGACACCGGATCGAGCAATGCATTATAGCTGCGCTTATACAGCAGCCATCTTCGATACACCAATTTGTATATTTCGACGGCGAATTTTTCACTTCGCTCAGTTTCTTCATATACCACTCATCTTCGATTCGCTCGAACGCAAAAAATTCATTTCGCTCGTCGCACTCGAACGCTCTCGATAACGCATCTGGCACATAATGCAGTGAACCCTTACGGTACACTATTTCAAAATCATATTCCATTAATTTCAAAGCCCATCGCGCTACTCTGCCTTGTGGGTCTTTGAAATTTCTCAGCCAACTCAATGCCCGGTGATCCGTCACTACCTTGAAGTGATAGCCCTCTACGTATGGTCGAAATTTCTCGATCGCCCACAGCACCGCTAAACACTCTTTCTCCGTGACTGTGTAATTACGCTCAGCCGATGTCAATACACGGCTGATATAATACACTGGATGTTCACCGTCTTCTCGCTCCTGTGTCAACACAGCACCGATCGCATAATCCGATGCGTCGGTCTGTATCGCGAACTCTTTGTCAAAATCAGGTCTCACAAGTACGGGAGCCTCCGACAAGGACTGTTTCAACGTCTCAAACGCTTGTTCCTGGTCGGCCCCCCATAAGAACGGTGTGTCTTTACGCAATAGCCTAGCAAGTGGCACTTTAATTTCTGCTTCATTTTTAATAAAACGAGAGTACCAACCTACCATGCCAAGCAACCGTCTTACTTGTTTCACGTTCTTCGGAGTAGGATAATCGTGTATTGGGCGGACTCGCTCGCTATCGATACGAAGTCCACTGCTATCCAGCACATAGCCCAGAAATTTTACACTTTGACAACAAACTCGCATTATCTCGGTTCACCACGAGCTTAGCATCGAGTAGAATGCGTATGACTCGCTCGAGCCAACTCACATGCTCTTCAAAAGTTTCCGTGACCAATATAATATCATCCAAGTACGCGAACACGTACGGCTCCACCTCCGCACCGAATAATGAATCCATTAATCGTTGGAAGGTCATAGGCGCACATTTTAAACCAAAAGGGAGACGTAAAAAACTGATATTGCCCCGAGCCTTGTACAGAAAAAGCAGTATACGCTTTACTGTCTTCGTCTAGGCATACTTGGTGATATGCACTCTTCAAGTCGATCTTCGAAATATATCTGGCTCTCCGCAGCCGATCTAAGATCGTATCCATGTTTTTACACGGGTAACCATCTTTTTTAGTCATTTTATTCAAGTCTCGGTAGTCTACACAAAATATATGACCCGTCTGACTTTTTAACCAATACCGCGAGCGCTATTCCATTCACTCTTAGCCGGCTCAATTATGCCTTCCTCTTTCATTTTCTGTAAGCATTCATGAGCTATCTTTTCCATTTTCGGCGTCATCCGACGTGTTCTATGGCACACTGGTTTCGCGCCCTCCACTAGCTCGATTCGGTGGACAATCTTATTGTATGACCAAGCTTCGGTGGCACATCGGTATTAATCTCTTTATTTTGCTCTCGATAATTTCTCTTTCTCCGTCGCACACGGTGATACCGGCACATTCGGCCACAATATCGCATCGCATTGACCCTGCTTCGTTCAACTTAGCGAAATTGTGCCCGGTCCATCACCTGAGCGCCACTGATTTCGACCCATGGATATATCGACTCTCCATCGTCGACCGAAATCCACGCCCAAGACCATCTCGACTGGCAGAATTTCCGTACACTCGATGTCGATTCGACCAGCTTCTCGATCGATCTGTAGCATAACTGGCAGATATCCACCCGACGGCTGTGTTTGTTGATTTGCGTATCCTATCAAAGACATTGACGGTTTAATTCTCTCCGCCAACTCTCTCATCATACGAGGTCCAGCTAAGCAACACTGTGCTCCACTGTCTAGCAACGCTTGTATTAAACGGGCCACTCGTACATCTACGAAAAATCGATTTTCTTTCGTCATCGCTCGATATCCAAGTATATAATCGATCTAGTCGGTACGCGTCGCTCCGACTCTCGCGGCTCGTGTATTTCGGCGATCGTCGTAACAGTAGCCCCTCCTCCGGTCCACTGTCGGCTCCATCCTGCTCATCAGGCATTGAAGTCTCCGGCGTCGCCATGTATACGGAGTCCAAACACTCTATATCTTCGTCGCTGTTATACTCTCCTGATACCAGCGACTGAGTTTGGCTCTTGCATACTACGTTTTCTGCCTTCTTTGACGTGACGCCTCCACTCGCAGGGTCTTTGCGACTCGTGTTTCGAGGGATTGTACCCCGGTACAATCCTCCCCTGGTTTAAAGGTAACCCTTTTACCTCGAGAAAACTCTTCACCTCCGAGTCTCTCTTCCAGCGTAGAAACACGATCGCTTTCCACCGTATTCACACTCCCTAGTGTTTTACGTGACCTACCCCTGGATGCCACGTCAAGCAGATTACCCTCTCTCGGCTTAGGGGTTGAAAAATCACCCGAGGTCGTTCGCATGGCGCAACTACCTCTCCCGATTCTGGTTCACTTACACTTGCCTTATCACACTGTCTCATTCGATTTTTCCTCTGTTTTTCTCGTGTAGGCTCTTCGACCTCTCCACCGAGCTCCAAGGTCACGAATTCACCTTGAGACCACGCATCTTGCTTTCTTGTCTCACTCGGTTCGACGATTTTCTCTACACTCTCTTTTGCCTGCACTGCTGGCCGTCCACCTGCAGCACTCAAGTCCCGGAGACACCGTTCGATATGGTCCTCCACCCGGCATAGGAATGAGAGTATCATTCCGAGGCCACTCGCAATGTGCAAGTACCTCTCCCAGCGTAGGGACTTGACTTATCTTGCTGCTCCAGGTGGTACAACCAACGGATGAGCGCATCGTCTGCACGATCGCTCTCTTTTGGCCTTTTGTGACTTTTCAGAGGCACGGCGACCGTCACCGCGCCTCCACTTGCTCGTTTCCCGACCTATCGAACAAGTAGCTGCAACGACTGCAATTCAGTACCGTTACACCTCTCTGACCACAAGCCTGGCATGCAACGTCGTTCCTCCCTCTGTCATCATCGGGCTCGGGGCACGCTCTCGCTAGGTGACCCTTCTTGTGACATTTAAAACACTCGATTGTCGGGCAATTCGCTGTCCAATGTCCTTGTCGTTTGCAGTTGTTACAACGTAACTCTTTTCTTATCGCACCGCCCGACGGATGCAAATTCGAGTTTTTCCATTGCGTCCGCCGCTCACCGTGTCTGGATGAGACGGCTGCGTTTTTTCAAAGCGCTACTTCTTTCGGTGGCGATCGGCGGCGATGTCGGTTTCTTTTTCGGCGACGTCTTCTTCTTGTTCTTCTTACTGGAGCCGCTCTCCGCCTTCGGCGAACTCACTTCGACCGCTGCACACTGTCTGGCTTGCACTGGCTTGTACGCTGCACTCGGATGCAGTTGATTCGCATGCGTCACTGGCTCATGCCAATACGCGTTCATTCGGCACAGTTTTTCATATCTTTTCCGGCTTTTCTAATTCCCTGAAAGAATTGATTTCTCTATGTGCTATAAAGTTTCGATATCCGGCCGAATTCCTCGAATGCAATCGCCACTGATTTTCGTACGGTAACGGCTCGCGAAAACGACTACACAAGTATCGGAAGTTCGTTAAATATGTATTGATGTCTTCACCTTTCCCTTGTGTACGCCGTCGCAGCTCTGTGAGAAGCTCTTCCGGTGTCGCTTGACTAGCAAAACTTCGTCGAAATCGTCGTTCGAAGTCTTGCCATGAGTGCAGCTTATGTTCCACACTCTCGTACCACACCTGTGCTTCGCCGACCAGCAATGCATCTACCGCGAAAAGCATATCCTCCTGCGGTATCGCTCCTTTCGTGCGATATCTTTCGAGCCTCGCGAGGAAAGTTTCTGCTCCCAGCTTATCTTTTGCACCGGAAAAAGTTAAACCTGTATCTCGCAGCATGCGGGCCCACTTCCACCGCTGCTCAGCTCTCGCGTAATCTGGCGGAGGGAAGATCACTGGTCCCTTTGTTGACCATCCTCTTTGCACCTGCCTATCGTGCCAGCTCGAGTGCTCATGCTCACTATCCGAGTCGCTCTCGTCGCTGGGTCCCTCCTTTACCCCTAAATTGCCGGGAGGCAGACCAAGCGGTGTCTTTGGATCCCACGGAGTCGACGATCGCCGCCTCTCCTCCGTGGCAAGATTTTCCACCGTGGTCATCTTTCGCGGCATCTTCCGCGGTGGTTTCTTAACTTTCATTTTCGGTGTATATTCGCCGTCTCGAGGAGACGAGCTACTTAGCCCCAGCTTTGCTGAGGCGCCGACTGCATCGGCACTAGCTCCGCCTCGAGACAGCTTCGCTATTTCTCGCGCGACCGCAGCACTCACTTCGCGTCTTATCGTCTCCGTAAGTGCCTCGATCATTTGCGGGAGAATACACCGTCCGTCGGCGGCGGTGGTGCACTTCCGCCCTGCGCTCCATCGATCTCCATCTCGTGGTTCTTCGCGTGCAGTATCGTCTCGTTCAAGTCCTTCTCGCTCTGGTCGGTCTCTTCATCGGTCTCCGGGTCCCAGGGAATGTCGAGCTGATTACTATTCGGCAACGCCCTGCATCGCGCTCGAAGCAGTCGCACTCGTAGCGTCTCTTCATCCCCCACTGTGCTCAGCCGATGCTGCTGCAGCTTCTCAATCACTCTCTGTATCGGTTGTTCCTGAATCTTTCTCATTACTTGATTCGGTGCCTCAAGTCGCACTAGAGCCTCCATCCTCTGTTTAAATTCTTCGGTCTGTGACCTTGTACGTATCCTCGCGTTATTTGCGTTGGCTGCCATATTTGCCGATTATCGATTGTGTTACTCAAACCAAAAAGAAACACGAAAATTCTACGTCATTCGTTTGCGTTCGCTCAACCCGCGTACCGACGCCCGTAGCGCCTCCGCGCGATGCACTCGGTCTCCCTATAAGGCTTAGTACTGCTACGCTATGTCTCAGTACGACCCAGTGCACCCCGACGCCGATACACGTTTTATCGCTAGGCCCTCTATCTCGCGTGCCCTCCGCTCTCGAGCCGTCGGCCGTGCTTAGCGTGACCGCGCGGTGCAACTCCACCTCCAAGCTTAGCAAGTCCCTGCAAACAAGAACTGTGCGGCGAAAGTCGCACCTCCACAGCCGTACCGACAGTCGAGCACTTCTTTATCGGCTCGCCACGCACGCGTCTAACCCTTTCGCCACGTGCGCGTCCACCCAACGAACGGTCCACGTGCTACTACGAGTCACGGTGGCACTTCAAGCTCGCGATGCTCGGATGACGCGACGCCTATCAATTCTCTCCACGAGAGAACACACGAACGAGATAACGATCAATAATCAATTATTCATTAATCGATTAATAATTTACACTACAAAAAACTAACTATTATCGCTATGAACAATTTCCTACTTTCGCGACCGATATCCGGGGATAATAAATCACGCGCAAGTCACACCAGGCTTTTATCTCCGCCTTTACGACAATCGCTCGCTAATCCGCTAATCCGATTAGCGATAAGGCCCGCCTCGCTGTACTCTACACGAGCGCGTATCCCCTCTGCGATGTCCTAGCCGCGCCTACTATACTCTCTCTTACGCGCTTCCCTCTCCTCGGGCCCACTACCGAAAATCGCGTTGAACCTACACTCACATAGCAGCCTAATGCGCGCGAAGTACATGTATCTCTCACGCGTTATTTTTATGACAAAAAGATAAAAAATGAAGAGTCGTTGCTCTCGGCTTAGCCTTGACGGCGTGCAACGACCCGGGTGATGTCGTCGACCCAAGCTTAGCTCTCACGAGCGGTCGACGACCGATGAAAAACAATGTCTGATCTGAATTTCACACTTACATACATCAACCGACACCGATACACACTAATTACCACCACCAATACCCGGTCTCTCTCTCCCGCTCCGAACTGACCACGTGGCCCAAGCCACGTTTTCTTAACGGTTTCCGCTATACGCGCCACGTGCGTATGTAACGGTTTTTCTCGACGACGAGTTCCAAATCCTCGTCGTCCTCAAGTTCAAAAGAAAACGACAAAAAATAGTAGGGATGCCAGCGAGATTTTATTACTCGCGATAATCACTTATTCAATCACTCACAATCGCACAGGGAGAGAATAAAAAAAACAAGGGTCTCGGGTGTGGCCTTCTCGGCACCGGTGACGTCCAGCTATGTAAAAAAAAATTTTCCTCTCACTCGACTAGTGAGAGTTCACACAAGGGAATGCCATTTGTAACCTAAAATCCTTGTCCACCCCGACGTACTGTTGGTTACGTGTGTCCTTTGGCTTAGGGTCGTCCATGTACGTCCAGGGTCTACCTGTGAGAATACATGCAAAAGGGACAGGGCATATTCACACACACACATTCACCAATGACTACTCATTCATTTCTATTTCAAATAAATAACATAACGATTTATTCTATAACTTAAACTACATTGGTCTCGGAGAGAGAGACCGGAACCGTCGACGGCCGACGTTACAACGTAGCTCGTTTCGAGCGTGCCGAGAATAATTATGACACGGCCCTGCCGTGATGCTCACCGCCGTGCCTGAGGCCTCTCCTGGGACGGGTTGACTGGCTACTCGTTCGGGTGATGGCTGCTGGCTCCTCCTGGCTTGCTCGTTCGGTCCCTGCAACAAAACCGTTGTCATCGGATTGAGTCCCACCCTTGTCTCCTCTGCAGCGGTGACAGGATGGCTCGCTCTCGCTCTCTCACAAGCACGCACGCACGACCTCGAGCTCGCACACACACACCCCTCGACCGAGGGCTTAGCGATCACACTCGCGGCAACACTCACACCTGCGGCTCGACGTAGGCAGTCACCCGGACTACCTCGTGCTCTCACTTACTCGGGTAACACTCGGACACGTGCACACGAAATACAGTGCGACTCGCGAGACTCTATTTCTCAAAGTCGGCCCTTGCCGTTTACCGGTTCAGTGGTAACTGTCTGTCTTCCGCGACTCTCGTGCTTTCGTACTTCTAATTCTGCTTTCATTCCATCCGATCGTCTTCTCATTGCCAGATATACAACAGAAGAAAAGAAAACATTGCGCAGAATCATAATCATTATATTTAGCTTTATTCGGCCTTGACCGACAATGATTTGTCAGGTGACCTCTCACGAATAATACCGATTCGGCATTACGCTTGTATTTTCTCTGGCCATCAAATTTGCACAACCCTGCTTCCACAGGGCTGTGTTTCGAGTCCCACCCTCTACAATATAGGCGTTGGTGACCTTAACAGCTCTTTGGATAACGATTGTCAAACTTTAAATTTTGCTGATGATATTTCTCTTTTTACCAGGTCTTCTGACATTGACACTGCTCTTCAATCATTAGAACGCAATGCTGCTAAAATTTAGTGCTCATCTCGCACAACGCGGGCTCTCTATTTCATCCACGAAAACGAAACTAGTGGTATTCACCAGAAAAAAAATCAATCACGACTCTCTCGAAATAACTCTAGATGACTCTATTATTAAAGCCTCTTCGACTGCAACCTTTCTTGGCATCACCATAGACAATAAATTAACATTTGAAGTTCATATTCAAAATCTCCTGCATAAACTTTTCTCCCAAATGAATGTCATTCGTTCTCTATGTGGTACATGGTGGGCCTCCCATCCATCCTGCCTTACCACATTGTATAAAGCACTCTTTTTAGGCATTTTTGACTACAGCGCCTCAATATTACCCTCCAACCATACAATCTTCAAAAAGTTGAATATTGTTCAACGTCGAGCACTTCGTGCCATTCTTGGCTTAAGAATTTCTACCCCAAACAAAGTTGTATAAGGTAAAAGCGGGGGTAGTAGGACAAAGCAAAAAGTGGCACCAGTAGTAGGACAGATGAGAATGATCCTTATTTGTAATACGAATTCAAATTCAATCGGAAAAGTAATGTCAGCACATGATTCGTCTACGTCTTAATATTAAAAAAAACTATAATTACTAGGTTTAATAGCTTTCAAAAAATTAATAAAAATCGAGAATATTTCAAGTTTGTACGGGTCTCTTGATGTAGCGCGAAAACGTCGATTTTCGCGAAAAATTGCAATATGGTTTTTTACAAAATACTAATACACTTTAAATGCAAACTATATAAAAATTTTTACCAATCACTTCATTTTGCTTTCCTGTACATAAATTTGTCCTTATTTTGCAGTTTAATCAAGAAATTGTTTAATAATTGAGTGTCCCAGTTTAGACTCCCATTTATAACCTGCGTCGGTATAGTAGGACAGACAAATTAATTTGTCCTACTACTTTTGTAGACGCAGCTTTAATGGGACACGAATGATCATCATTTGCAAGGATACGGTTTCCTCCATCGTTTAAGTAACTCTTGATTAATTAATTTCAGTGATTAAATACATAACAAGCGTATAATCTCTTTTAATGTAAGATTGTAAAATCACATATTAGTAGCGTAAATACGTCGCTGTCATAGAGTTAGCAGACCTAACCTATTTCAGTGTTTACGTATATGCAGTTGCTATCAAAGTGAATCTTATTTTAATTAAATTGTATTGAATTACAGATTTTTTGTACCAATATGGGACGTGCCGTGAAAAACTGACATTAAGGATCATTCATCAGTGAGTGAATCATCGGGATCAAATAAAGTTGTTAAAAAACGTGTCAGAAAGTGTAAAGAAAATCAGTACAGTATAGAAAAATTAAAAGAAGCTCTCAATTGTATTGGTAAAGGAATCCCATACAGACAAATAGAAGAATTGTATGGTATACCAAAAACAACATTACATGCAAAGTTTCACAATCATACTCCTTTGAAATGCTCCAAAGGTTCTTCGACCAGACTATCCAAAGAAGAAGAAGCTGATATCGTTACTTGGATTATACTCAGAGGTGAGAGGGGATTTCCTGTGTCAAAACCATACCTTCTAGATTGTGTACAAAAGTATTGTAATGAAAAAAAGAAAATCGTATTTAGTAACAATAATCGCCCAGGAGAAGAATGGTTTAAAGCCTTCATGAGAAGACATCAAGATCAAATTAGTAAACGTATCTCTCAAAATTTAACAAGCACTAGAGTATCAGTGAGTGAAGAGGATTTGAGAAATTGGTTTAATTATGTAGATGGATACTTGAACAAAAAAGGACTGTTGAATATTCATCCAAGTCGCATTTTCAACTTGGATGAATCTGCCTTTTGTCTAGTGCCAAAGGATGACCATGTCATCACAAAAAAAGGAGCAAGATCTGTTTACAAAATTGTCTCAAAAGATGAAAAGGCTTCCCTCACGGTTTTATTTGTGGCATCGGCTGATGGAAAGTTGCTGCCTTCTATGGTTGTTTATGATTGTAAAACGACTCCTCGCAGAAATACTTTGGGAAAGTATCCTGCTGGTTGGCCTGTGGGGCACAGCGAATCAGGGTGGATGACAGCTGAAGTGTTCTATCACTACATCAAAAATTGCTATATACCTTGGTTGGAGCAGAATAAAATTCAACTGCCAGTTGTTTTGTATGTGGATATTTTTGTAATTTGTAAGATGCCTTTACAATTATATTTATAATAAAAATTGCTCACGATCAAACTTTGCAAACTATACATTGCTGCACGCGTAGCGATTTATATTATGTGTCCTACTACTACTTCCATCATTGTCCTACTATTCAAGTCCACTGAATTGTCTGTCCTACTACTAAGGTTTCAACCATAATTTTAAAATAGCTTCAATTCGAAACATATCAAGCTAAATTAATTTTTTTTTTTCACATCATTCTCAAGACTCAAATATACATTCTCCATATGTTTATTGTATAAAAATAGCATTAAAATGTTTGTAAAACTCTAATTTTATAGTTAGGTTGGCGTTAACGTCCTACTACCCCCGCTTTTACCTTACGCTGAATCGAAACAATATCCGCTACATATTCATCAGAAATACCATCTCTCTAGATATATCATTAGATGCTTTTCTCAAACTAATCATCCTACTATTTCAGCTATCTCTACTCTCTCAAACTCTCTCTCCCAAAACAGTCTTATATATCTACAGCATTCTCCTCTTCTACCTCTATTTACTCAATTACTTAAATACAAAAACTTCATACATTCCTGTCCCTTCTCTCTATGTTATTTTTTTTCAACCGAGTCCCAACATTTTATTCCCAACATTAATCTATCTAGTGGTAAAATCATCAGAAATGCTGATTCTCCCACAGATGAATTTATTTCCCAATTTCAAACATTTTTAAATTCTCATACTTCATTCTACACTGACGGTTCAAAAAAAAGTAGTTATGACCTTGTAGGTTTGGCAATTTATAGCCCATCCCTCAAGTTTGAAGCTACCGTGAGAATATCTCCACACTCTTCTATTTTTTCTGCTGAAGCCTTAGCTATTCAAATGACACTCGAATACATACAACACAAAAAAATTCCCAATTCAGTAATTTTACAGACTCTGAGTACCTTACAAGCTATTAATAGCCCTTTTTTTTTTTAGACTCTAATCATATATATATATTTCGCATTAAAAATTTACTTTTCGAACTTAATAAAAATAGCCAACATGTTGTTCTTGCCTGGGTCCCAGGTCACATTAACATACCAGGCAATGAAAAAGCAGATAAACTTGCTAAACAAACCATCAGCTCTGGTGCTATTCCTCCTCACTTTCTTCCTTCTTCCGATTTTTTACCTACTCTAAAGCAACTTCATAACTCTCACTTCAACAATTACCTATATAATACAGACACTCAAAAGGGCCTTTATTACTTTAATAATTTTCATGATAATTTACAAAGAACTTGGTTTAGTAATTTTTCAGCTACTCTTTCCAGAAAAAATATCACTACTTTCTGTCGTATGCGCAGTAACCACTACAACCTTGCTTACAGCCTTTTTAGAAAAAATCTAATCTCATCGCCTTGGTGCGATTGTAACATGGATTACGAAGATCTAAACCATCTCTTTTGGAATTGTTCCAAACACACATTACAACGCAATAAGCTTCTTTCCGAACTCAAAAAACACAAAAAATCGCCACCTTACGACATTACAGATTTCCTTCAAAATCCCCAACTTCACATTGTACACATTCTATGTGAATTTCTTCATAACTGCAACATAAACCTTTAAAATCTATCACTAACTTTTTCCTTTTCAAATATTTCCCGCCCCTTTCTCTAAAAAGCTGGTTAATGGCCGTGTGATGCTGTGGGTTCTCCCCACTTAAATCGGAGCCACTAAGGAAGAAGAAGAAGAAGAAGAAGAAGACTTCTGAGCCTTTGCGCTGCACGGACCCCTTTGTTCATTTTAGCAGTTTACTATAATAAAACTATAAGTGTTCCTTTTATTAGAACAACCTTAAATCTATCAGGTTATAGGCCTAGCCTACGTAATTGTGTTGCTTCCACTGCGCTTCAATATTAATAATAATAAAAAAAGAAACTGTGAAATTACCGCGTTGTGAACAGTTCAGTTTTTTTTGTGTATCTGTTCGTAACTAATACGGTGTACCATGAGCACGGATATCGATGGTTCAATCAACATCGAGGATGTGCAGGTCATCCAAACTGGTGAGAATGGAAATAATGGCATAAACATGCGTAAGTATAATTAAAAAAAAAAAGTTCATTAAGGTGTGTTAATGTCTTCGTAAGAGTCTGTAAAATGGCAAGAGAAATCGTGTGTAGTGTTACTTGATTGTCGTGATCATAAGTTTGAGTGTAATTAAAAATATAATAATAAAAGTTAAAGTCAAATAAAATAAAGGAAGATGTGAGAAAAGTTTTCAATCTGCGTACGTTTAGTACATGGCTGTACAACACGCAAAACTTTAACGTACATGTGCGACTCGAGATTTTGGCTGTTTTTGTTTTCGTGGAATTCAAACAAGTCGAGCACGGGCACGCGAGCAAGACAAAGGGCGTCGGTGTGGGAAAGAAAACAACTCACGACTCTTACGTAGATTCGACGTTTAGTTACGCGGACTAACAATATTTCCTAATTCTAATATTCTTGGTGTGATTATAAAAACACATATCGGCATAGCATTACGCGACTGATCGCCTGTATACTGCGACGTCGTATGTACAAACTTATGAGTAAAAATGGTGTGAAAATGACAAACTCATAGACGCGATAATTGATGTGCTAAACTGATGCGATGAAACATTGTATGACGTGTACGTAACCCGGGCTATGCGTATACAGTGTCTTTATAATGTTATGAATATTTTAGCTGAAGGAGAGTTGATAAAATTTTGGCATCGGCTGACACACGTATGTTCTGCTTGGACAAAAATCACCCAAACGAGACTATAGCCTTCGATGTCAATGGTGATTCCCTAAAAATAACGACTTCTCTCGGAAAAGAATATGTTACTGGTGAGTTTTTATACTTGACGAGTTATGACGAGATGTGATGAGATATTTTGTTTTGATAAATTTGATGTTTTACAGTGCACTGGAGTAATTAGCTAGCATACTCAGTGTGTTAATAAACTGTATAAATGATCAAAATTGAGTATTTGTTTATCAAATTATTTTAGTTAAAGTCGTTCCATATTACAATTTCAAATCAATTTACAAGTGTGTGCTTGTGTTCGGTACCAAACTTGTAATTGATTTTAGTGATTAAACTAGTGGCCGTGTGTTCCGATCACTGTTTATTTACTAGTCTTAGAGTGGTTAGCTTGTGTTCAGATAGCCACTATGAGACGATAATGCCCTATTGGTAAGCGCGCTATATAAATTACTAATTGCATTCATATTTTGCACAGAACAAAGAATGTTTCGTGAAGCAGAGTGGGACAAATTTATGGACTGGTGTGGAAAAATGACGTCCACAGAGAAAGAACTCATCAAGCCAAAAACTCGAGCAATGAGTTCGCTATCAATGGAACAGACAAATGAGAGTAATGGCGAGCCTACCAGTAACGGCGAGAAAGGAAGCGGCGAGAGCGAAAACGACGAGAAGAGAAAAAGCAACGATGCGATTAGAAATAGTACCGGCGAGAGCATTAACAACGAAGTTCAGATCGCAAAGTTGAAATCAGTATGTTTCAATACAGAAAAGAAAAATCATTCATCCATATTTTCTGAAAACGCTTTACAATTGGTCGTGAATTCGTGTAAAGAAATGTCGGAAAATTTGAAGAAAATGATGATATGGTGAGCGAATTAGTAAAGCTTTCCAAGCTCGAGTCAGAAGCAAGGAAACGAGAAAGAAAAGAATATGAACAACGAAATGAAATGTTGTCTGAAATGTTGCGCAAAAATAATGAAAGGCAGATAGATTGCATTGCATTAATTCGGCATTAGACAATTTTGAAAATATGTTTAAAAACAACATGCAAGACGAAGACAGTTCAAATGATGGAAATGATATTGACCCTGAGTTTAATCTCCAAGATCAAGTAAATGAATTGACTGAAAAGAAGTTTGAGTCGTTAGCAAGAAACTAGAGCCAGATAGTTCGCAAAGAAGATAATGCTCAGAAACACATAAAAGATGCATTGGAACTTGAATTTAAATCGATAGGAACAAATGTAAAACGCGACTATAAACTTAGTTCAAGCATGAAGTATGAGCACTTTTATGACTACTTTTCGTCTGAATTAAGAGCTTGTGGACTCTTGCATGTAATTGAAAACACCAATCAGAATGAAAATGATCCAACATTTCAAGACAAACAATTCAAAGTTCGAGATATTCTCATTAATCATTTGGATAATCACTACCATGCAAAGGTAATGCATCTTAAAAATCCAAAAGAAATCATAAAGAAATTGCAAGAGTTAAAACGATGTGAGCAAAATATAACGTCAAACTCAGTACGTCAACAATTGTATAACATGAGGTACATAGTTGGAAAATCAAGTGCTGCTGAGTTCGTCGAAAAGTTTGAAGAAACTGTAAGAAGTTATGAAAATGCCATTCTGCTATGCCATAATTTCAAGTTGGAATTTTCTACATTATCTTTTACATGTTGTGCGAATTCTTTTTCAATTTCATTTTTTCTTAAGTAGTATAGATTTCCTATTCTATCCGCTATTAATTTAACTTCATTATTTTCATTATTCTTTACAATAGCAATATTTTTTCTAAAGATTACTGTATTATCATTGTCTACTATTTTTGATGCTGATAATAGATTAGCTCGCAAATCTGGTGCATATAATGCATTTTCTAACTTCACATTTTTACTTGTATTATTGGTGTTTATATTTAATCTCACAGTTCCTTTTCCTTTTATATCTGTCATACTTGTGCTTGCCAAATTCAAATTTTCTTTAATTTCTGATAATTGCACAAAATTGTTGCTATCGTTACACAAGTGAGAGGTGCTTCCACTATCCAAGATCCATTTTTTATTCATTCCATTGGTATTTCAATATGGTCTGAATCACCAACAAAAGCAAAGAAAGCGTCATCTTCTATATCATCTTCTACCATATTGGCATTATTATTATTTACTGGATATTTGATCTGCAATGAGGTGCTATGTGACCTTTTTTGTTGCATCTGTAACAAATTGCACTTGCAAATTTGTTATAATTTTTCATTTTATTATTTTTGAACTTAGAATTTTCTCCCAAATATTCATTTTTCTCTTTGATGTAACTTTAATTGTGTGTAGATGCTATCATTGCACTTGTTTCTGGATTTGTATTTCTTGCATTATATTCTTCTAGAATTTTTACTTTTAGTGCTTCAGCTGAGGGAAGTTCATCTCTTGTCTCAATAGCACACCTGAAGTTCTCAAACGAAGCTGGCAAACTGTACAGCATTATAATAGAAAATAAGTCTTCATTGATTTCTATATTTAAATCAGCCAATTTATCTTTGATCTCAAAAAATTTGTTTAAATGAGTTGTAACATCATCACCTTCACTCATTTTCTTTAATGTAAGTTGTTTAAGTAAAGTAGCTTTTCTTGCTGGACCTTTCGATGCGAATATATTTTCCAGCTTTAACCAAACTTCTCGAGATGTATTGCATGATTTTAATTGAGACAGTTGCCCCGGGCTTACACACAAAATTATGTCGGCTTTGGCCTTCAAATCTATTTTTTTCCACTCTGCAATTGCATTCATATTAGCAGCAGTATTTTCAGGCTTTACTTCCGAACCATTTACGTACTGCCATACATCATTTTTTACAAGCACTGCTTCCATTTGCATTCGCCAAGATTCATAGTTGTCTTTTTCAAGCAACTGTATTCTGGTCAGGCTATTCATTGTTCTCGAATTTTCTAGTGTTCTCGTGTCGACGTTTCAACTTGCACGCTTATCATACGTAACCTTAAATTAGTCCTGGTTAGATTTAACTGTTATTTTTAATTGTTATTGTGATACTTCAACACGTTAGGTACTGGGCCCATAACCTATTAATGATAAGGGCAGATATAACACTAGAACAACAATTTTCACTTGCTTAAATATATTATTAACATTTAATTTGTATGTATTAAATACACCTGATGCTCACTGGCACGCTTCACACACGTAAGTCAGTATTCACCTCATTGAGTAGTAATGTAGTAATGTATTTTTATTGGACTTGATCATAATGATACATTGCCAGAACACTATATACAGATGGCGCTTATGCTTATAGTACACTTTGGTGAACAAAATTTGAAATTCAAACATAAATTAAACTTAAACTACAGTACATTTAAGGTGCATCTGGTAAGATGCTAGAAGATAATAATATTAATAATATTATAATAAATAATAAAATAATATGATACTACGTTATTAAATGATTAAGAGACAATGTAGGTATTAATAATTCTTAAATTTTTATATTAATATGGCACAGAAAGTCTGTAATCGGAATTAAAGTTTCGGCTTGAGCCTAGAGATAAATGCAATTGTAGAGTAAGGTTCATGATAATTGTTTTTCTTTAAGCTATCGATCAATTTCAGTCTTTCTTTGTCAAATTTTTTACATTTCCATAGAACGTGGTCTATGGTGTCTTCAGTTTGTCCATCACAGTCACAATATTTGGTATTCGTTATTTTAAACCTCCCCAGACTACTGTTTAATGACGTATGATTAGATCTTATTCTATTTATTATTACAATGGCTTTTCTAGATAAATTTTTAAAATCGGTGAACCACAACTTGGAGCTTGGTTTATAGTAGTTTTCAAAGAAGTGTTTACCTTTGTCTTGCGAGTTATTAATAATGTCATTCAAGTCGGCTTTAATGCACTTAAGTTTTATGTCATTGAAAATATCAGAGTACGGAATCTCTGTTTGACTAGTTATTCTCGAACTCGCCCCCGCCCTCGCAGCAGAATCTGCATGCTCATTGCCGGTGATGCCTGTATGAGACGGTATCCAGATGAATTTTACTACCTTATTTTGTATATTTAAGTTGTAAATCTTTTCTTTTATTTTAGTAATCAGTGAGGACTCTGTTTTGGAGCTAGACGGCGATGACAATGCTTTTAATACAGATTCTGAATCGGTAAAAATTCTAAAATTGTCGGCGTTACAGCTACTTATTCTATCCAATACGGCAATAATAGCAAGAGACTCCGCTGAAGATTGAGGCGAGATCGTGAATCCTGACAGCGAACTGAAAGGTTTCGTGTGACGACCAGGCTGCAAAACCCGTGCAACTTACATTGCCATTTTCTTTTCTCCTCCAGAGACTTTTGAGCCGTCCGTAAAAATATCAATATAATCGTTATCACAGTTATTATTGAATTTATTTATAAATGCCGTATTAGGGTCATCAGAGTTTCTAATCAATTTTCCAGAGACGAGATCTATTGGTGGTTCAACGAATGCGGATTTGAAGGGGCTGCAATAGTGATAGTGTCGATCAAACTGACTAATAGAGAGATTGTAAAACCATACATCATCATAGCATTCGGAAAGCAACGACTTTTGGTGATTGTTTGAATATATAAGAGTTTCAGAGAGATCTTTGATACTTTCTAGTTGATCAATTATACGATTATTGTATATTGACAGTTTTTTAAGGACATAATTGTAACCAAGAATTTTGAATCTACAAAGGAGGGAGGGAATGTGAGTTTCAGCAGCAATTACGTTTAGCGGGGTGCTATTTCGATAGCCCATTGCAATACGCAGGCACGCGTTTTGCAACTTTTGCAGTCTGTCAAAATTGCTCTTTGAGCACGGTTGTGTCAAAAATCCACAATATTCAAACCTGGAACGAACGAGAGATTTATAGAGCATTAAAAGGACTTGTGGGTCAGCGCCCCACCAAGTGCCTCGTAGGCAACTAAGTATGCTCACTGTGTTTCGCGATTTCATCATAGTTTGATTGATGTGGGCCTTCCAATTGAGTCTCTTATCTAGGGTCACTCCTAGAAACTTGGCAGATTCTGATGGAAAGATGGTAGAGTCATTAACGTTAAGTGAATGAAGTCTTACTTTCCTCGAGCTTTTATTGAATATAATAAGTTGACACTTTTCAGGGGCGATATCAAGTCCTTTGGACTTTAGGTGGTTGCTAATTTGTTGGTTGATGATTCTAATGAATTGAGAGAGCTATTTACATTTTTATCACAAGTGTAAACAACAACATCATCTGCGAATTGTAGGACTTTCACATTGTTATCGACATGAGAGTCGATATCTCTGGTGTAGATTGAGTATAAAATGGGACTAAGAACACTGCCTTGTGGCAATCCTTTGTCAACCGATCTAAGTGGTCCGAGGCTGGGGTCTAAGGGAAGAACGTGTCTTTTGTATATTAAGTTGTAAATAAATTTGATGAATTTATTGGGAAGATTTAGCTTTTTGAGATCAAGTAAGAGGAGGTCGGGAATCACATTATCGAATGCGCCCTTTACGTCGATGAATAAGGCTGAAAGACTTTCTTTTTTGTAGAATGCCTCGTGTATGTCGTTAGTGAGAATGGCTACATTATCCGCGCAAGATTTCCCCTTTCTGAACCCGAATTGTGTGTTGGAAAGAACGTTGTTTGTTTCGGCCCAGTAGTTAATTCGAGCGTTAATCATGCGTTCAATAGTTTTCAATAAGCAAGACGCCATAGATATGGGGCGAACTTTCTTTTTACAACTTTTCGGAATGAATGCAATAAGGTATGTCGACCATGATTCCGGGAAGAGTCCGGAGTCATAGAGGTCGTTATATATGTCTAAGAGGGTTCTCAAGAAAAACTCTGGGAGAGAAGCAAGAATTTCGTAATCTATCTTATCATAGCCTGGGGCTGATTTTTTGTTGGAAGCGCTGATTGCAGAAACGAGTTCTTCATAAGTGAAGGCTTGAGATAGCAGATGTCTTTGTTGTTCTTCACTATCATTGTTAAAAATTGTGCTTTCGAGTGTATCAAAGGATGGCGCAAGAGATGCGTTTTTTGGTGTACAGAGTGCTGAGAGGGTTTTCTCGGCGTTAGCTTGCGTACATTTATTGCTAGATAATGTGGGGGGACGATTGAAGCCATTTTTGAAGAGTTTAATTTTGGCCCATATTTTGGAAATTCTGGTGTTCCGTGAAATAGATTCACAGAAATTTGTGAAGGATTTTTTTTTTCTTGTTTCAGAGTACGTCTGGTAATAGCGGCAATTTTTTTATACTCAATGGATTTTTCTAGATTGCATTGGTACTTAAGGGATTTTAACTTAGCTTTTCGAATCCTAACAGCCTTTTCGCATTCGTCGCTCCACCACACACATCCCGCCCTTGGATTCTTGATTATTTTAACATTAGTTTGTGAACCCGTGAGTCTAAAATTACTTTTTGGTATAGAACTTATAATGCAATTGTCCAGAGTAGATATAAATGTGTCATACCTCTCTAATGCATTTGCATTGAGATATCTGAGATTATTAAAAACATTTTTGTTTTCTTCCAATAGTTCTTGAAAAAGATTTGAATCGAATTTCTTAAGGTTGTACCTGTAATCTAGTTTAGAGCTACTCAGGACATTTACATTAAAAGTGATCTCGATAGGTAGGTGATCGCTCCCCCAACTATCGTCTAGAACTTGCCACTGTGTGAGTGACAGTAGCAGATCAGTCGAGATAAATGATAAATCTATACACGAGGTTTTGTAAACTCCATCAGTCATGGAGAGATGAGTAGGGGAGCCGTCATTAAGAAGCGCAATTTTGTCAGAGTCTATATTGTCAAACATAAATTGTCCGTATGAACAGACATTGTCACTTCCCCACCAGGGGTTATGGGCATTGAAATCGCCTAGGAATATTACTTGATTGAGATTGTTTATTTTGTCGATGACAGCACTCCATTCATCTCTCATGCCTGTAGAGTAGCGCCTGCTTGATATGTAGGGCTTCTGTAATAAACTATAATGTTAATTGGTCCCAATTGGGTGTCTATGGTAATAGCGGCAATTTCAATTTGGTTAAGAATACAGTCTATGTCTAGATCTATAATATTATACAATATGTGACTTTTGACTAGGATCAGTATACCGCCTTTGCTGTTATATTCTCTGTCGAATCTAACAGCGTTGAATCCACTTAGAGTATAACTATTTGAATCATTCAGAAAAGATTCATTAATAGCTATTATATCATAGGACATGAATAATTTAATTGCCTCAGTTTTGTCTCTTATACCTCTAGCATTCCATTGAAGGATTTTTAGGCCAGATTTATCCATAATTAAAAAATTAATAATTTTTAGAATAAAAACTAAAAGTAAAAAAATAAATATTTGTGTTTAAATATATAAAAGTGATAAGTTAATTAAGTTTAACTAGTTATGAAGGCAAAACTGAGCGATAATTAAATTTATAGTTATACCATATCTCAAGCCTTTTTAGGCATATTTTGTTGTGACTTGATCTTGCTATTTTCTTTATCCAGCATTATCCTATTATGAAGTTTGGTAGCGGTGGCTGCCACCTTACTATTTACAGCCTTGTTGGTAAGCTTTGGTAGCTGTGCGTTTGATTTGCTGGTTTGTTGTTGCTGCTGTTGTTGGAGTTGTTGTTGATGTTGCTGTTGCAGGTGTTGGGCTGTGGATGTGTCGTCATTCGATGACACGTTGATTTGTGTAGGTTTGGACTGGTTCTTGAGTGCATCTTGTTGACTGAGGGGGGTCTTAGGCAAATCCCAATCCCCTGAAGATTGTTTGTTATTTGACTGATTATACATTTGACGGCTGTTTGACTGTTTTCCTGAGTTTGAAATAACTTTGCTTAGAAGGGGGTGGCTTTCAACGGTTTTACCTGTAAAGCTTCCAACAGTCTGTCTTCTGGGAGACACTATAGCTTTTGCTTCTGCATAAGAAAGATTTTCGTAGGCCATTATATTATTGATTTTTTTTTGCTCTATAAATTGGGGCATGAAGAGCTAACGCTCACATGCTTGGCGTCTTCTGGATTATCTTTGGCACAATTGGCACAACGAGGAGCTTTATGAGGGCATTCCCCTTTGTGATCTAGGTCACCACAGTTAAAGCATATTTTGTTTGATCTACAGGTTCTTGATGTATGTCCAAACTTGAAACAATTATAGCATTGCATAACTCGTTGAACGTATACTTCTACTTTCACTCTAGCTCCCCACACGTAGAGGTGATCAGGGATTATTTGTCCTTCAAAAGTACATATTATGGATTTTGTTGGGATCCATTTTTGTGATTCATCATTGGATGGTGTATAACTTTTATTTTTCCTATTCATCCTGAGGACACTAATGACGTTAATATTAAGTGGACTAGGGCACTTGATACCGGCCAGAATATCCTCAGGACTGAACTCAGTGTCTATACCCCGAATTATGCCTTTTCTTGTTCTTCTGAAGCCTGGAACAAAAGCTTCGAAACCGTTGCTGTTTATTACCTTATCTTTTGCCAAAGCGTTAGCTTGCTCTCTGCATGTTAGAACAATTTCGACCTTGGATCGACTTCTTCTGAAAATGTCTTTAATACTCGAGTATCTTTTAAATACTAAACTTCCAATCTTGAATGGACTGACCTCCTTGTTGGCTGTCAGGCTTCTAACCCATACACTGTAGGGGCCTGGTATGCCTTCTCTGTAGAAAGTGAAAGATGCATTTGTACTGTTGTTCGTATTTTGATTTTTGTCTTGGTTATTATTAGTCAATTTATCATCTGTCGGGGGTGTAATGTTTCCAATATTGGGTTTTTTCCTTGAGTATTCGTTTGTTGAATTTATGTTCTTGTCGTCAGCTTTTCGCTTTATTACTTTAAGATTACTATCATTGTTTGGATATTCTATGAAAGACCCCATATGCGTATCGGAGTTCTCGCACTCCATCTCACTTAGACCATCAAATTTATTGTTGCATGATATAGAAAATGATCCGCCGCTGCTATCTGCAGCCATATTGCTTTTGAGAGCCCTAGACGGGCGGGCCCTCGAGTAGGTTTTTAGGTTATACTTTCTTTTTGTTATCACCTTTCTAGAGTCTTGTTGCCTTCGCAATGCACTGCACTTACCAATTAAAGAAAACTGGCATGCACAGTATTTTAGAGTTTAAAAATCTGTAATGATAAAGAAATCCGGCTATTCTTGTACCGCAATTTGCCTCACCTCATTGAGCGGTGAGCTTGTTAAGAGAGTCATCTGTTGGTGAAACTCATAATCATACATTGGAATTTCAATAGATCATTCAAATCAAACTCATCACGAGGCAGAGGCGCTTCTCACACCAGCAATGACGCGAAGAAGCGTAAATATTCTGACAACAGCGCGAAAGATTCTCGAGGCGGAAAGAGAGGGAAATTTGTTAATTACAACAAATCCAACAATAATAAAAGGCAATTCCAGAGTAACTCCAATCAGCAGAAGGGACAAGATAAGTCCAACGGCGCTAATTCAGGTAAAAAAACTTTACATGATAATTTATATTGTAACAATGTCCAAATTGACTGTAGCAATAGTAAAGTAGACTCTGATTCAAATTTCAATTTCATTGCTGATTCGGGCGCGACTGAGCACTTCACTAATTCTAAATTATTATTTTCCTCGTTAAATGAAATGGATTGTGGTGTGATACAATGCGCAAATAAAAATGAATCGGCAAACTTAAAAACAGAGGGAGTAGGTAATGTCCTGATTCAATTATCAAATGGAAAATGTATTACTGTAGATAATATGATTTTTGCGAAAAATCTAAAAGAAAATCTATTATCACTTCGTCGATTTGTTGAGATGGGGCTGTCTATTTATTTAGATAATAAAATCATAGATATCTTCGATCCCGTATCTGAAGAATCATTTTTAACAGGCGTGTATAGTAAGCCATATTGGTTTATAGAACTGAAAGTTAAAAAAGAAAATATAACTCCTACTCACACTTACGATTTGAATAGTTTCATGGCTACTCATTTAGCAGAGTCAGATACAGACAAGGCGCGATATGTGACGCGTAGCGTCAGTGCTAAAGCTAGAAATAAAACCGCTGAAACGATGTCAAATTCAGAGGGAGATGTTGAAATGCCTTCAATAGAACCTCCGACTATAGTAGATATGTGTTCGACCCCCACTCAAATTACTGAAGGAGAGTTAATTACGAAAGTCAAACATCCGATCCTAAGATTGACGAGCAAAGGAATCACAAATTGACGAGCAAAAAGATTCAAATAATAAAAAAGTTGAACATTTATCTTTTGATATTTCCATATGGGACAGAAAAGTAGTTAATCTTGATGAGTTGTCAGAGGCTGAAGAGATTGACGATGTATCTCCTTTCTCAAATAATAATAATAAATTTAACAAAAATAATAAAGCCTTATTATGGCACGTGAGATTCGGACATGCATCGCTCGATTATCTCAAAGCTCTTCAAAAGAAATTCCCGGAAAATAAAGAACTTAAAAGCGCGATTTTCGACAAAAACTCAGTAGATTGTGAAGTCTGTAAAATCGCTAATTTCAAAAAGTTGATCTTCAAAAACGTAAGAACAAGAGCGAATTCTCCCTTAGAAATAATTCATGCAGATTTAATGGGTCCCATTTCTCCAGCTTCATACCCAAGAGGGTACAAATTTATTGCAGTGTTCATTGACGATTATTCACGGCTTTCGATGGCATACCCTATGAGACATAAAAGTGAAACAGGAGACTGCTTGAACTCCTTTGTTAAAAGTGCCAGAAATCTCCTACGGTATGACGCAAAGGTGTGCTACTTGCGATCAGATCAAGGAACTGAATTTACTGGTGGTCACACATTAACTATACTCAATAATCTTGGTGCGGAGCTACAGTTAGCCAGTCCCGATACGCCAGAACATAACGGGGTAGCCGAACGCTTTAATCAAACAATTCAACGAAAGGTTCGAGCTTATAATATATGATGCGAAATTACCCGAATCTATGTGGGACCTGGCATTATCTGCAGCTGTTTACGCTTACAATCGTACACCACATAAGTCGAATGACATGCTTACTCCATAAAATAAATTCGCTCCACATCACAGTTTCAAAATAAGTCAATTAAAAAGGTTTGGCTGCGTCGCTTATATGAAAAAGCAGCGTAAAACAAGCAGTAAATTTTCAGCTCAAGGTAGGCTTGTAATTCTAGTTGGATATACTCCGACTGGCTTTCAACTTCTTAAGCCCAAAGAGGGTAAATATTACGAAAGCAGAGATGTGAGATTTAACGAAAAACTTGTTTACGGTGACCTTTACGGGAAAAATCAAATTAAAGATTTTCCGCAAATTAATGAGCACATTGATAAATCTAAAATTCAAATGTCTGATAATGTTTGTGCAAATTTTACGTCAGATTTACTGCATCATGCTATGATGCCTGATGCGTTCCAAAGAAAAACAACAATGGGTAATTGCAATTAATGATGAGTTAAACTCAATGGCAAAGAATGATGTGTGGAGCATTGTAGATCGACCGACTGTGTCGCAGAATGGCAATAAAGTTAATATAATTGACTCTCGGTGGGTCTTTAAACGTAAGAAGGAATCAACCGGTAAGATGAAATTTAAAGCTCGGCTAGTAATTCGAGGGTTTAAAGATAAAACTACGTACGAGTTACGTGAAATCTATGCCCCAGTTGCTAGATTACCTTTGGTACGAGCTGTGCTAGCGATCGCAAATAAATTCGACTTGGAAATGAGTCAGTTGGACGTTAAAACTGCCTTTTTAAATGGTGAGATAAAGGAAGAAATTTACATGGAAATACCAGAAGGGTTGGGCAATATTGACAACTTTAAAAATAAGGTGTGTAAATTAAAAAAGGCACTCTACGGATTACGTATTAGTCCAAAGCGATGGAATGATAAATTTACGATGGCAGTACAAAAGGTGGGATTGAAAAATTCAGATATTGATCCGTGTTTATTTATGTGTCGCGATGAAAATTCGTTCTTAATTATGCTCTTGTATGTAGACGATATTTTAACGGTGAGTAATAATAAATTAAAGCTGAAAGAAGTACAAAATCATTTGAGCGAAACATTCGAAATGAAAATTATGGGCGAACCTAAAGAATTTTTAGGTATCACTATAAGACGCAACAGGGATATGCGCACAATTGAACTTAGTCAGGAAAACTACATCGATAAGCTTCTCAAAAGGTTTGGATTCGATGAATCTCATCCTCAAAGAACTCCGATGGTGTCCAATCAAACGCTAAATCGAGAAAGACGCGAAAGAGAAATGGACTGCGAATCTGAGAACCTGAGTGATACGGCCAATATGCAAAATGCACCGTATAGAGAGGCAGTAGGAAGTCTGCTTTATTTGGCAGGTGCAACTAGACCGGACATATCGTACGCAGTTAACGTACTTAGTAGGCACCAGCTGAGTCCTACTGACGAGGACTGGCAGATGACCAAAAGAGTATTTCGCTATTTGCAAGGGACACGAAATTTGGGTATTTTGTACAAGGGTGAGTCAGATGAGTGACATGCATACTCAGATGCCAGTTTCGCTGATTGTAAAAATTCATTGACCACTTGCGGTTTTGTGATTAGACTGTTTGGCGACTCCATCGCGTGGAAAACACATAAGCAAACATATGTAGCACTTTCGACTTGTGAAGTGGAATATGTTGCTATGAGTGAGGCTTGCCAAGAATTATTGTCTCTTTATACTTCATTGAAGTTTATTCTGAATATAATCCTTATTCACATGACTTTGTGGTGCGATAATAAAGCTGCAAGTACATGCACTGAAACAAATGGGGTCAATAAACTAAGGCACATAATCGAGGCGCGTGCACATTATGTCAAACAATGTGTTAAGCTGAATTTTATTAAAATTCAGTGGGTTTGCTCAAGAGATCAGATTGCTGATATCTTTACAAAACCACTCACTTTCGATTTGCATGAGCATCTTACAGGAAAGCTCCTTAATATAAATGATTATTGATTTATTTTTCTTTGTTCACAGGAAACTAATGAGAGAGTGACATCGGCCAGTCGAGAGGGAGTGTTAGATTTGAGCGACTGTTGCCTCTGCCCTCTGCCCTCCTAGCGGCTACTTTCGACAGCTCGATCTTGATGTGTATCCGGCGCGCACTCACTTCTGTTTGAGCCTTTGCGCTGCAGGGACCCCTTTGTTCATTTTAGCAGTTTACTATAATAAAGTGTTCTTAAAACTGTAAGTGTTCCTTTTATTAGAACAACCTTAAATCTATCAAATTTTCATCCTTGCTCAAAAATTGCATGATTTTATCTTTCCAATGATTTTTAACTGATACTACTGAGCGTTTCGATCGTTTAGGAATAAGCTTTGTCCAATCGCAGTTTTTTTTTGATTATGTATGCTATTTAAATGTTTTAAATTTTTCGTCATTTTATACTTTTTTATGACCCGTCCCGAAATTAATTTTGAAAAACACGATCTTTCTAGATCAGTAGGTACTTTTTTTTTTATTTTGTACCAATTGCGATTCCAAAACTTCGGCCTGAATGAGCCTACGTCTAACTTCTTCCTTTCCTTTTTTTCTATATTTTTTACGTTCTGCAATACTTCGTTCTTTTTATTTACAGAATCGTTTAATTTAAAATATTTTCGCTTCCAATCTCTCTTTTGAACCTGCTCTTTGATTTTTTTCATTTAATTTGGCTTCCATTACTTTATTTATTCTGCGCAATTTTCGCTTTCTATTTTTAACTAATCGTATAGTATTTTCAAGATTTTTAATTTTTTGAATCAAGGAATCATTTAGAGATGAAAATAATTCATTACTCACGTTACCTTGAGAATCGGAAATTGAAATAACTTCTGAAGAACTATTTACATTATTTTCCTCTTGGACCAAATTATTAATTTTCTTTTGTTGCACTTGCGTTGGACAATCGCTTGATTCCAAACGTCTTTTTCGGTTCTTGAAATATTGAAAAACGCTTTGACAACGATCACTTCTTCTGAGATGAATATCATTCTGTTCAGTGCTTGTGTCTTGCTTGTGCAAAAGAACGAGACCTGAAAATGCGTTATGAATTTTAATATCTCAAATCATTTAGAAATTGAATATTTTAAGGGCCAGGCCTACCCACTCAGTCGGTATTCAGTACCGAAATATTTTGTCCTCATTTTTCTCAATGAATAGTTAATAAATCATCTCAAAACTTAGTAATAACGTTCAGAGGATTGACACAATTATGCCTGGGCTCTTCTTTTCCCGTAATTGTCAAGAATTTTAAGTAAATAGATTTTATTGTTGTTTCTTGGTTTACATAACCTCTAATTACAAAAATTTAATTTAAGTAAGCTTATAAGACAATTCCTTGAAAACAAGAGCACAGGCATAATTGTATCAATCTTCTGAACGTTATTTCGAAGTTTCAAGACGATTGATTCATTATTCGTGGCGAAAAATGAGGACAAAATATTTCGGTACTGAATACCGACTGAGTGGGTAGGCCTGGCCCTTAACTAGTTACGTGTTCAGAGATTATAATAAAGTCAACCAAAATAAAGTAATCAAAAAGATTATGTACTTACTGTTCTTTTCTCCTTGACACTATTATTATAATTTTCAAGATGGAGCTCTTTTTTCCTTGATTGCTTTTTCATGTTCTCGTTTTTTTCTTATTTTTTCAGTGTATAACTTTTTTTCCATGCCTGACATTGTTTTTTTTAAATACGTTCAAAAACTTGTCAGAGTAGAGAAAAATTGTGCGAGCTCAAATTGTGAACGTTATCACGAGTTGTGCCAAACGTGAAATGGTATCAATAGTTCGGAAAACTACAGTCACATAGCAAAATTTGAGGCGCACAAGAAACAAATTCCGATCCGATTACGCTAAATGAAATAATGTAAACAGTACAAACTGTGTATATTCTACTGCACGCAACGATATAAGTGTGCATTAGCACAAGTAGCGTAACTAGCAAAATATAAACGAACTCTTCATTACGATTTTCATATACCACGGATAACAGTGATAAGACATATACATTTTCAAGCTGAAAAGCGGCTGCAATCCTATTTTTGAACCCATTATGTAGTGTTTTTTTTTTTTTTTATTGGAGCGATGGGCTCATTTTATTGAGAAACAAAAAAAGGAAATGTATTACAGTACATTTATGGGGTTTCGGTTACATATGATATGTGAGAGCAGAATAAGAATAAGATAAAATAAATATGAAAGAATATGGAGGATGTTGTGTGGCCCATCGGCTTCTCCTTCTGCCCCTGTTTAACCCCCGCGGAACCGCCGTTGGGCATTACTTCGCGGGGAGAGGCTGGGGTGCAGCGAGCTCGTCACGTTTGCACTTTTGTTACGTCTTCTTCATGCCGCATCGTCCGGTCATCTTCTTCTGGCCATTCTTCGGCTCTTAGACTTGTCATGACTGAGCGGGCGAAGGTGGCTACCGCGAGCCAGTTTTTGTCCGCTAGCATAGCTTGATGATGTTTTCAGGCCTGGCAGCTTCCTGGAGCTGGCGATGGAGCTTCTCTCTTCCCTCCTCGAATCGAGGACAGTTGAAGAAGACGTGCTCTGCGTTCTCAACCGTGTGGGACAGGCTGGGCAATCTGCGCTAGCGTTGGTCGTAGCGTTGGCTGTGGTGTTTAAAATAGCCGTGGCCTGTCAGGAGCTGGGTAAGGTGGTAGTCTACCTCTCCGTGTTTCCTCTCTATCCACAACCTTATGTTCGGGATCAGCCTGTACGTCCATCGTCCTTTTGGCGAGCGGTCCCACTGGCTCTGCCATCTTCTTAGTGTCTCCTGGCGTTCTTCGGCTCTTGCGTCCTCGTGGCGGCTCTGGTAGAGCCGGCTACGCTCGTCTGCTAATAGGGCCAGCGGTGGTATGCTGGCGAGGACGTAGGTAGCCTCGTACGGAAGGTGCGGGCGACCACTGATTACACGCAGACAGGATCGCCGATGGATTGCTTCCGCCCGACGCGTGCTAGCCCGCGTTCCGGTTCCAGAGCTCCAGATAGGGGCGCCGTAGAGGAGAATCGAGTCGATGACGTTGGCGTAGAGCCGCCTCCGACTGCTCCTGGGGCCACCTATGGTCGGCATTATCTGCGAAAGGGCTCCCGCCACTTCGAAGCCTTCTCGCTGGCCGCTCTGAGGTGATCGTTGAATGTCAACCTCGCGTCGAGTTGTAGGCCCAGGTATCGGATGCAAGGAGAGGAAGAGATGAAGCAGTCGCCTACTTCAATGGTGATGGTCTCCAGCCTCCTCTTCCTTGATATTAGCAGGGCCTCAGTTTTATGGTCTGCGGTCTCTAGGCCCAGTCCCACAGCGCACCGCGCACCACAGCGTGGCGCGGCCGAGGAGATCCTCGACCTCGTACGTGTCCCTGCCACGACGACCACGGCGATATCATCCGCGAAGCCGACTATGCGCACTCCTTCGTCCAATCTCAGGCGCAAGATGGTGTCATACATTACGTTCCACAAGATCGGACCGAGGACCGAGCCCTGAGGAACGCCAGCCGTGATACTGCAGGACTCCGGGCCATCATCGGTGTCGTATTCCAGCACTCTGGCTTGGAAATAGCGTAGATGATCTTCTGCAGGTACTCAGGCGTGCGGATTCTCTGAGCGCGGCGAGGATGTTGTTCCACCGTGCCGAGTTGAACGCGTTTCGGACATCGAGGGTGACGACAGCGCAGTACTTGCGGCTGCCCCTCGCGCCCCCGACCCATTATGTGTGTATATATTTTAAAATAAGTATTGCGTTTGCACGATGAGATTGAAAATGGGGTTTTTCTAGTATTTATTTAGAGGCCTTTATTATATTATTGCTAATTTTTTATGTTTTATTATAATTTTTGTATTATTATTTATATCAAAAATTTTTTCATAATTTGTTTTAATTATTTTATATTCAATTCTTTATTTATAATAATTTTTAATACAAATTTTGCAATAAATATTTAAAAAACATTGTTTAAACAAAAATGATTGTTGTTTAAACAATAAACTAGTTCGTTTATTGTTAAAATTATGCTTTGAATCGAATTTGACATTAAACAATAACATTCAATTATACTGCAATTACACTGCAATTATAATTTTTTACTCGATTTTCTTAAGCGTTTCCCCGCTATTGAAATAAAAATTAGGGTATAAGATACACATTTTTAGGTTCAGTACCATCGATATTAAAAATGGTAAATGGTTTTGGGAACATCCGAATGATTTTACGGGTGTAACATTAAAAAAACCATATTCTCTTAGCGTGTGGCGCAGCATACATGCGGGATTCAATTGCATGTATATTCTTCAACTGAAGACTGACAGTCTTCAGTGACATCTCAAAAGATTCGTTGAAGCTAATACTTCAAACTGCTAAAGTTTGGTGCAGATCAACGAACACTTTTTTAGATATACCCGTTTAAATATTTTTAACTTAATTTGACAAAAAGCTAGTTCCTCTTAGTATATTAATGGTAGGCGCTTTTCAAAGGGGCTGACATCAACCAAACATATTTTTTCAAAAAATGTAGCTTCAGAACTATCTCCAAAAAATTTTTGGAAGGGATTGAAGATTACTTTTTTACTCAGAAGCTCTAAGAACATTTTTAAGTAAGGTAGTCCCCTTTCAAAATTCTTAAAAATCATGTTTAAATTGCTTGTAAATCTATCTATAAATACAATAAACTAAGAAATCACTACATGATGACTTTCAAAACTTTCTAAAGAATAAAATACATATCCTTTGATCCTAGTAAAGACTTTAATTTCGATGTATATAGCAATTTTTTTAATTTTAACGCTTAGTGAGAATCGTTCATATATGTATATTTTGTAAGAGTATGAATTTGAGTATCAAGCTTTTCTTTCGAGTTCGTGCTCTCGTCAAGCTCTCGTCACGGTCGTCCTGTATCATTCGTCATCCCCTTTGGACATTCCTCGTAGCCGTTCTCACGTTACCATTGTAGTCATATCACGTGTCCTCTCGTCGTCATCGCGTTCCCCGTGTTATCTCTGTTGCGTATTCCTCGTGGACGTTGTCGCATACTTTCTGAAGCCGTCCCTGTCCCGTATCTCTCGTAGTCGTCGTGTCGTCCTCTATTATTCCTCATGGTCATGGTCGCGTATCCTCACGTCGTCTTCGTCGTTTATCCCTCATAGTCATCATCGCGCATCTCTTCATCGTCCTCCCGTCAAGCTCATTACATTCGTCACTTTTTCTAGTATCCGTCGTTGCGTGTTATCCATCATCCTCGTGGTTAAGCTTATTGATTACACGTGAGCTTGATTGCATGCAATTATTTTTTATATAGTAAAATATGCATAGGAATGTGATAAAATTAAAGTAATGTTTACTTTAACAGGTCTATCTTATTAATATGGTGGCATATAATAATCGACCACAATGCTACGCTTGTAACGTTCGCTCTCCTTTACAAACTACGAAAAGAATCTTAATTAAAAGAAACTCGAGTATGAAATCAATGCTATCAATCTATAAGAAATGAGTCAACCATTATAAATAATAATCCAACTGCATCGGTCGGAGACGTTTATACGCCAATCACTGAATGATGAAAATTCAGAGTCTTGTCAACTTTGGCAGGCAAAAGCCAGCAACTGCATCGGTCAGAAATGATTATACGTCATTTACTTGACCTGGAAAATGAACAGGCTGGTCGCTTGTCGTGCTTATTAAAATGATTCATTCAACTGCTTTGGCAGGCAAAAGCCAACAACTGCATTAGTGGAGATTTTTAACGTGATTTGACGTGTTTAAAAAATTCGCAGTTGCATGGTTTTTTTCGCTTAACAAAAAAAACGTTTGAGTGATTTTTCGAAGGTAAAAGCCAGCGACTGCAGCCTGTTATTTCTTATTCCTGAGTCTACGAATTTAATTTTCTCTCTTTCATCATTACCGTCGAAAGATTTTAACACGAGTACGATCAAGATAACATTCGACTTGCTTTTTGCTACGGCGAGCTACCTAACCTTAGTTTTTTTATGACTTTATTAATTAATTACAAATAAACCATTATTACTGAAGTTTTTTTGAGACGGCGTAATTTTTAAAAATCAGTAGCTTTCCAATGAAAATACTTTTATCTACTTGTACTGGGACCCACTGATTAAGGGTTACTGCATTAGAAATCAGCAAAGTTTACAAAGAGACCGACACGCTCAGAATTTCTACTTCAATCATTGGAAAAACCTCAGTTCTGGGCTCAAAAATATTACGTTTCACCTCAAATCGGCTCCTTACGGCTTCTGATGGGTTTCTAATTATTTGCAATTTTTTCAAACTTTTTAAATTGGGTTTTATCGATAACTTTTCCAATTTCATCATTTCTTGATGAAATTTGCACTGATTTCGGGTACTTGCATTAGAAATCAGCAAAGTATACACAGAGACCGATACACTCAAAATTCTAATTAAATCATTGGAAAAACCTCAGTTCTGGGCTCAAATATTACGTTTCACCTCAAATCGGCTCCTTAGGGCTTCTGATGGCTTTCTAATGTATTTCGACAGCTCAAAAAGTTGTGACAATAGTAAAAGCCATGAGCACCGTCGGGACTCAATAACTAGCAGGTATCGCCATCTCGTATGTGCCGTTCTCACTTTTTGCCAGAGAAAGGACATAATCTCATGAGTTTCTGGAATTTAGTGACCAGACGAAAAAGTTAGGAAAAAGCCGGTGTTTAGCCACAGAATACTCAACGACCGTATCACGACCTAGAAGGTATTCGTACGGCCGAAACTTTTTAAATGTTGGTTTACAACACTTATACTGTCATCGGATCCGACAGCTCAAAAAGTGTGACAATTGTAAAGCATGAGCCACGTCAAGACTCAATACTAGCTGTATTGCCATCTCGTATGTGATGCTCCTCACTTTTGCCGGAGAAATGGTCATGACTCATGGGTATCTGATACCATAGTGACCAGAAAAAAAAGTTGAGGAAAAAGCGGATGTTTGGCCACAGAATACCAACTACTGTATAACTGACCTAGAAGGGCTTCGTACGGCCGAATCTTTTTTGAATTATGGTTTACGACACATGATGTCATCTTTCCGACCTCAAAATGTGTGACAATAGTAAAGCAATGAGACACGAGGAGTCTCAATAACTAGCAGGTATCGCAATCTCGTATTGCCTTTCCTCACTTTTCGCCTGAGAAATGGTCATGATCTCATTAGATTTTAATACAAGCAACTAGCACAAAAAAATCAGAAAGAGCGAGTATATGGCCATGGACACAACGCCTGTATCACTGACCTACAAGGTCTTGGTACAGCCAAATCTTTTTCAAAGATGTTTACGACACTTGATTCTGTCATCTGATCCGACAGGTCAAAAAGTATGACAATAGTAAAGCATTGATTTACGTCAAGACCGAATAATTAGCAAAGTTGGCCATTTCTTATGAGCTGCTCCTCACATTGCCGGAGAAATGATCATGATCATGAGATTTGTATACGAGCAACAAACAGCAAAAAATAAGGAAAGAGCGAGTATTTTGCCATGGAATACACAACGACTGTATCACTGACCTAGAAGGTCTTTGTACGGCTGAAACATTTGAAGTCAACGTGCATCCACCTTCGAACGAACGGAGCACACGATAGTGTACGCTCTCACGACGCAAGTCCTCCTTCCCGGAGTCGAGGCAACGTCGAACCTCCACTACAATTCAATCATTGTCAATTACTGTGTCAACGAAATTTATTTTATCTATTAGTAATTAAACTATTATTAAATTATAATTAACACCATAACGACTTCTTCGCGATCCATCGCGTTCATTGAGATTTGAACCCGGCGCTTAGCGGTAGTTCGATACCGACTCGCGCTCTCGAGCTCGTTACCTATTTTACCGATCGCATTCTCGCTGCGCATTACGCGTCCAGCCGACAGGGCATAACAAATTGTTGACAGCGGTGGGATTTCTCAGAGAAGTCGCACAATGAAAAGAAATAAGAGTAAAACGGGTGAGAAATCGCGATCTCGTTCGTGATCACGACGAAGCAACGTATGGCTAGTAGACGCAGTTGAGACCAACGCGGAAGAACCTACAAAGCCGTCAAACCCACCGATAACTTATGACTCAGACGATGCAGACCCCATTCGTTATATGCGAGTATCGGAAGCAATCAAACTCATCCCGGAATTTGACGGTATCAATATGAATGTAAACCGATTCATCGAAGAATGTAAGCTCGCATCGGAAATTGTAAACCCTATAGACCTTAAGCACTTTTTTATACTCGTAAGATCTAGACTCTCAGGCGATGCGCGCAATCGCGTTCAATGTACATCGGTAAAAAATTGTCTGGACTAAACGAGTTAAAATCTATGTACACGCCTAAGGCGTCTAGAACAAGTACATCATCTCGCTATGTACGCCAAGCGAAGGGAGAAAAGGTCAGTGATTATAGTAACAAGACACAGATCTGACGCGACGCGCCGCGGATGTTGATAAAACCACCTTTCACGATGTTTCGGCACAGGACACCTAATCCGGGAAATTTGAACAGCGCGATTAAATGCTTTATTAACGTCTTTCAGACGAAATAATAGTAGAATAACGGGTAAAGAATTTTAACTCTAGACCCGCGATGCTCTCTGCGTGCGAAATAGAAGTTGACTTGGCGATAACAGCAATTACACGCTCCCACTAGCATCCGATAACACGCGTACGCACAATTAACGCAGACAATCGCGAAGATACGAGAGTCTGCTATAATTGTAATGAACCGGGACATATAGCTCGATTCTGTAAACAACCCTTAAAAAAGCGAGCCTCTCTTTTGTACCTACTGCCGGAGAGAGGGACATACCTATTCGCGATGCTGGAAACGCGAACAATCGGATAATTTAAACGCCAGACCGAGTCGCACGCAGGGCGGGGTGCGACTCGCCCGAGACACGAACGCGTCTATAACCGAGCGATCGTTGCCATCAGCTCAATCGAGCAAGGAAGCCCCCCAATCATCTCAATCAATTGTTCAGAATTAAAGTCAGAGACTTCTTCCTTCCTCATCGACACGGGATCAGATTTGAACTTATTGAAAATTAATTGCATACCGCAGCAGACCCCCATAGATACAAGTAAATTTTACAGTCTATGCGGTATTAGTGATGGTATGATTGCGACGCTTGGTAGAGTTGACATCACTCTTAACGGAACTACCTGTAAGTTTAATTTAGTCCCCGATTCGTTTCCAATAGAATTTGACGGTATCCTGGGCATGGAATTTTTACGCGAACAGAAGGCCGTGCTTTCATTTAAGAAAAACGAGCTCATTATAAATGGAATTAAAGTATCGAGGATACCCTTAGTAACTTACGACACCCTCTTTTTACCCGCGCGAGCAAAAACACTAATTACGATAAAACTGGAGCCGACGAATGCGACATCCGGCTGTGCCGAGAATCGAAGCAGGTCAGGGAATACTCGCCGGGGAATGTTTAGTAGCCAACACGAATAACACGGCGAAGCTCTTTTTATCAACACTACGGCAGAAGACGTAGAACTTACCCTTGCCCCGATTCCTCTTGAACCATTTGAGTGCATCGATAAGAAATTCGTACACCTCGTGCGGCCAGACGCGGAAAAGGATTCGGAAGTCGCGAGGAAAGCAAGAGTAAGCGCAATATTACAATCACTCGAATTAGAAGGTCTAAACGCGGAAGAAAAAACGAGTATCGAAGAAATTATCGCAAATTTCCCCTATCAATTCCATCTCGCATCGGATAAACTAAGCACAACGACCGCCGCGACGCATCGTATAATCACCGACGACGATATACCCGTAAATGTGAAACAATATCGTCATCTACCACGCCTTCGAGACGAGATACAAAAACACGTACAGGAACTTATCAACAACGACATAGTCGAGGAATTGGAATCTCCTTATAATTCTCCGCTGTGGATCGTACCCAAAAAGGCGGGTCCAGACGGAGTAAAGAAGTGGCGCCTCGTAATAGACTCTCAGGCCCTAAACGAAAAAACAATCGCATCAGCCTACCCTCTTCCACAGATCACCGAAATTTTAGATCAACTCGGGCGAAGTAAATACTTCTCTACTCTCGACCTACAATCGGGATTTTATCAAGTCCCCATAGACCCGACAGACGCTCACAAGACCGCATTTTCTACCCCTTTCCACCACCTGCAGTTTAAAAGGATGGCTATGGGATTAAAAGGCTCGCCGAGCACGTTTCAGGCCTTAATGGACAAGGTTTTATCGGGGCTTCAAGGCATTGAACTATTTGTGTACATGGACGATATAGTAGTATACGCGAGCTCCATTCGCGAGCATAAGGAAAAAATGTTTAAACTCATGGGTAGGCTACGAATAGCCGGGCTCACCGTACGACCGGACAAATGCCATTTTTTGAAGCGAACAGTCGCGTATTTGGGACATATCATATCAGAGAAAGGAGTGGAACCCGACCCGGCTAAGGTAGCAGCGGTATCGAATTTTCCACGACCAAAAAATCAAAAAAACGTAAGCAATTCTTAGGGCTAGCCGGGTATTATCGACGATTCGTCAAAGACTTCGCGAAAATTGCCAAGCCCCTCACTTCATTACTAAAAGGCGACCGATCATTTGAATGGACGGAGATTCATGAAAACGCATTCGAGGAAATAAAAAATATCCTCTGCTCGACTCCGCTCTTACAGTATCCAAACTTTGATAAACCTTTTGTTGTCACTACTGACGCATCTGATTTCGCGTTGGGTGGCATATTTAGCCAAGGAAAAGTAGGCAGTGATCTGCCAATCGCATACACGTCACGATCACTAGTCGACGCGGAATTAAATTACTCGACAATCGAAAAGGAGCTACTGAAAATAGTATACGCGGTGCAACAATTCAAGCCTTACTTATTCGGACGAAAATTCCAGATAGTAACCAATCATAAACCGCTCGTGTGGCTCCACAATTTAAAAAACCCCACGTCGAGGCTAGCCCGGTGGAGAGAAAAACTCCATGATTTCGACTACGAAATTATTCATAAACCGGGTAAGAAAAACTCCAATGCAGACGCGCTATCGCGGAACCCTGTTTCGAGAAACAACGCAAGGTATGATAATGCCGAACTAGAACACGAGATTGGCAAGATATTTTTTAATTCTCACCCAGACCCCCTCGACGAAGAACCAGATCAGGGCCACGAATTACAGCGACAAAATATCGGGCTACAGGGCATGCAAATCGAGCCTGAACCAAATCCTCCCGAGGAAATTAATACCTTTGAGACTAGCGACGATACCGACAATAAAGAAACCAAGGAAGTATCATCCGATTCGCCTAGCATCGCTGTGACCGAGGAACCCCGCAAAAGAAAGGCATCGGCAGACGCGTCGCCCGACAACTCCGACGACTCCACCGACGAGGAGGACTCAATACTCTTTATTCGCGAACACCCGAAAAAAGTTCGCTTACTCGTCACAAGGTCAATAACTTATTCACGAGACACTTTATTATCAAAAAGGAATAATTGGGCGCATTTCATGTCGGTCGATTGCATCGCTCACTCCGAGATTTGCCACCAACTCACCGATATGGGGTATTTGAAAACCGACGCGTTAAAAAGTCATGATATAAAACTCGGCATGATAATCGAAACCGGATTAGACATAGGCAAAAGACTTTTTTCGATCTTTATTAAAGATGCACACGATGACGCGGTCGACACGGATATAGTTAATGACGCATTAGATCGGTTAGCAGACGCCCTAAAAAATCATGAGATCGGGTCCGTAAGCATACCTACACGAAACAACGGCATTGACGAACAATCTTGGGTACGATACAAACATATTCAGGAAACTTGGCCCGGAAGACCATCGCGCTATACTATAATACAGGAGTGCCATGACTCAGCCATCGCGGGACACAAGGTATAAAAAAGACATATAACAGGGTACGCGAAAAATACTTTGGAAGGGATGAAGGATCAATCACTTCGTACGTACAATCATGCCCTACATGTCAAACAAAGAAACTCACGCGAGTAAAACAAGGTCCCCTTATGATCACGACCACGCCCACCACGGCTTTGAACCATCGAAATGGACATCGTGGGTCCTCTGCCTGTTACCGTTGCAGGTAAACAAATACGTTTTGACTATTCAATGTAATCTAACAAAGTATTCGGAAGCGATACCTCTGCCAGACGTACGGGAGGATGTCCTGGCTACCGCGTTCGAGCACGAGTTGATTTGTCGATTCGGTTGTCCAAGTTATATCAGAACTGATCAGGGACAAAATTTAATTGGAAAAACATTCTCCGCACTTGCTCGTACCGTACGAGTCGTACGTTCAAAATCACGCAATACAAGTCAACTTCGTACCGACCGCAGAGCCAAGGATCCTTTGAAAGATCGCACCACTCGCTTATTGAATATTTAAAAATCTTTATGGAAAAGGACAATTGGGATACTTGGATTCGGTGTTCTATGTTCTCTTATAATACTTCGGTACACACGTCACATGGGTTCACTCCGCATGAACTCGTCTTCAGTCGAAAAGCAAGAATTCCTAGCGAATTCTCAGACAAAAAGGTAGCCAAGACGTACGACGAATACGTAGACGAAATTATTACGAAATTAAATATCACACAATCCCAAGCAAGAGAAAATTTGCTCGTGGCTAAGGAAAAAATCTAAATACTATTATGATCTAAAAAGCCACGATAGGGAATTTAATGTTGGTGACCACGTATACTTACAAAAGAACGTACGAGCCAATAAGCTCGACGATCACTATATAGGACCTTTTATAATTAATAAATTAATCGGCGAAAGAAACGCAGAAATACAAATGTACGCGCATAGAACAAAGGTCGTTCACCTAGACAAATTGAAAAAGGCGTTTATCCGCGCCGAAAATGTATCACCTTGATTTAATTCAATAAAGCGAATGCAACTAATTATGAAGGAAGTCATGGAGAGATTGATCAATATAATAAAGAAGGACGAATCTCACTAGAGCGAGCGGGGAAGGTGCTCGCTCTCTTCCTTTCATAAATACATCGCAATTCGGGTAAGAACTGTCTCAACTCTCAACCGGACATCAGCGCGCGCATGCGAGCCTCTACCGGCCCGCCTAAATATTAAACCTCGATCATTGTAAGGGAAAAACCGTTGCACGAGCTCTCTCGCACGCGGCCGTTACAAGAGATCCGGTGTGCAGAATCTTGGCGACACGCAGATCACACTTAGCTCCACTTCCATCCTATCCGTCGCAATGGCCGAAGCCCAAGAAGTAATCCACATGGGACAACCCGCCGAACCAGACAACAACCAGGGCAACGAAATAATGGTACTACCAAAACACGCGAATGTCCTCCAGTGGCTGAGACAGGTGAGGCGGCCTCCACCAATCTTTCGACACCCAGCACCTGTGGAATGGCAAATCGCCCACGTCCATTTATTAAGAATGAGGATGGTGCGGGCCCCAAACCCAAGGTTTCTCGAAGGCGAACGAGCACCAGGCCGCATCAAGGACCTATCATCCACTGCTCGAAGCGAGTACCTCCAGGTGATGGGAGGAGCCCCCTCGACCAACCCCCTACTGCGAAAGTGCTTTCATACCATCCTGAATGCTGTAGTTTTGCCTTCGGGAGCCTGGCGAGGAATGTGCTGCTATGAAGGAGTAAAAATACTCCAGGACTCGTGGAGGTCATGATCCACAAGACTGGACTCGTGGAGCCATTGGCCAGAACATGCGGAGCATGCCCGGGGGCCGAATGTAACCAACCAGTGTGGGTCTTTCGACCAGTTAGCCAATGCGACTTCTGCGAGAGAGTGATTCTCCTCAACATTGCCATGATCGAGGAAGGCCTCGTACTAGAGACCGGCCCTTCGATCATCAGCCAGAACCCCTTGTACGAAGAACGAGAAATGGAGGTCGAGGACGGAACGAGGAAGAGAAGGAAAGGAGAGAAAGAAGACGAAGAAGAAGAGAAGAAACGGAAGAAGAAGAAGAAACGGAAGAAGAAGAAGAAACGGAAGAAGAAGAAAGAAAGAAGAAGAAGAAGAAAACGGAGGGAGAAGAACGTGCGCCATAGCCAATGAAGCCATTATTACGTTTGGCGCCAATCTCGTTGTTTTTTCCTTTCGAGCGCGATCATACTGCGTCGCCTTAAAATTTATCGCCGATTACGCTTACGTCTAGCGACCTACATCTGTGCTGCGTTTCTTTATTAGTATCTCCTTTTTTCCGGCGTTTGACTTATTTCCCTTTAAGTTGCAAGCGTCACGCTACTAGACAATAAGTAATTGCGTTAAATGTTCCTATTATAGTTGTAAGTTGTCAGTTATCAATGTTGTGGCATCAGTCACGCCGTGCGAATTTGTCATGAAAAGGATAATTGTAACTTTTAAATAATTTATGAATAAAAAGGACTAATATAATGTATATAGATATTTTTATATTTTTGAAGGTGTGCCCTATTAGACCACACCTTTCTTTTGGGGAGGAGCTGTGAGAGCCTCGGCTCCTGCGCCGAAAAAAAGGAGGGGCGCAGCGCCATCTCACAGTCAATCAAAGAAGTCATATTCGGATTCACACAAGCAACACGATGTGTAGTAAAAGCATGGCTCTGCGATCTCGTTCGCGTTGATTTTTTGGGAGCAATGCTTATGTAATTAATGCAAGGCTCTGCGATCACGTTCGCGCTTGCAATTTCGATAAGCGACTTATTAGGATAAGAATCCGCGATCTCGTATGTATGCAACGTACGCGACAAGTCTTAGACGAGTACCCGGGTTTTTTACTTTCTCCTCGGCCGCGCCGGAAAAAAACTGTTTTTCTTGGGTAAAGCCCACAGCTCCGGCGGCCTGATCAGCCGCCTGCCCCACTCTACCTCCCACTCTCCCTGCCGATCGGGGTATAGGAGCTCTATTTCAGAGCACGGCACGCATTCGTTCGGCAACCTCTGTCTTGAGCACTGTTCGCACTTTTTGATTCTGCACCTTAGCCGATACACGGAGGATATCCTGGTATTAGCTGTTAGCCACAGAAACAATAGTCGGACTTAGTCTCTGGTCGAATAACCGAACTTAGCCTCTGGCTGATTATTTGGACTCTGTCTCTATGCTAATAAAGGGACTTAGTCTTTGGCCAAATAAACGAACTTAGTCTCTGGCTCCTCCGTTGAACTTAGTCCCTGCCAAGTTCGCAACGTAGCCGATCGAAGCTAAGATCGAAATCAGTTTTTCCAAAGGATCGATAGTTTGAAAGCCGAGTACCACAGTCACTAGCCGCTTGCTGTGTTCAGGGAGATATCCCGGAGCAGGGCTTCAGCGTGTACGTGCCGGTACTCTCTCCTATTCTTTTTTGCGATCAACCTTATGCGCGGACACTGACTTGAGCGGATGTTCTTTCGGTGCCCGGCATAGGCGAGAGAACTGAAGAGAAAGGAGTCGCGACAAAAAGGGCATCCCCGGGTGTTGTCACCGTATTGACGCAAGTCAACGTGCATCCACCTTCGAACGAACGGAGCACACGATAGTGTACGCTCTCACGACGCAAGTCCTCCTTCCGGAGTCGAGGCAACGTCGGACCTCCACTACAATTCAATCATTGTCACTAACTGTGTCAACGTTATCTTTATCTATTAGTAATAAGACTTATTACATTTATAATTAACACCATAACGACTTCTTCGCAGTCCATCGCGTTCATTGAGATTTGAACCCGGTGCCTAGCGGTAGTTCGATACCGACTCGAGCTCGTTACCTATTTTACCGATCGCATTCTCGCTGCGCATTACGCGTCCAGCCGACAGGGCATAACAGTGCTCGTGAAGCCTGTCGCCTGTGAGGCAAGTTCGCCCAGAAGGGCTCGTGTGTCTGAGTGCGTGCTCGTGACGCAGTTCGCCCGTGAGGCAAGTTCGCCCGGCCGGGCCTATACAGGCCGGGGTACCAGTGCAGATTGTGACCTTGTTTGCCCGTGTGCATTTGACATCGCCGGGGCCAGACGGGGGCATAAGACCGCATCGGCACGTGGATCATCGACGCCTGGACGAGGGCCGAATTACAGCTGAGAAGCGGAGCCGATCCAACGTCGAGGCGCCGAAGACTTGGGGTTAGTTGTAAGATTATTTGCGCGAATATTGGTCGACGCAACTTCCGGGTCGCGGGCATGCTTGTGTGTGTGTGCTCGAGTTCGACTGACGAGTATCACAGCGGCGATACGCAGCGAGCGGAGAGTCGGCGTGTGTTCGTGTGACATTCTATACCCGGACGATAGCTCGTCGCTAGATCACCCGCGGCAGAACACGAGTCGCATCGCCGGGATCAATACGTGAGTGCCACGTCGCGCCGGTACACGTGCACTCATCATCGTCGCATAGATCGCGCGTGCAGCCGCCATAGTGACTCGGCCGATTAGGTCCGTGTCACGCGATACGATCGACGCGAGCGCCGAGCGTGCCCCTGGTGGGCAAAGTCGGAAGAAAGATTAGGTCGAACTTGTGCCTCGTCGCGTATTATTGTAAATTATCACCCGTTGGGCAACTTGAAGTGGTTTTTCGGCCAATTGGGCCTTATACTCAATAAAGAATACGATTAATCGACAACATAGCTTATTTCTTTCGCGACAGTTCCTTTTCGCGGATTTCAGCGGAAGTTGCAGTGGTTCAACGGTGAGTCAGCGAGTCTACAGCAAGCTCGCACTGACGACGGGCCCAATCCCCTCTGGGAGTACTCGACCAGGTAAGGTGGTCCTATAGAAAATTTATTCGACGGCAGGTGATTTGCTGCTTTCTCCCACCCCGGGCCAGCCGTCCGTCGCAAAATCAATTTAATTTTTAAATCCAGTTTTATGAATCAATTTGATTTTTGAATTAAAAATATTTTAAATCCCGAATCAATTTGATTCTTTAATTAAAATATTTTTAAATCAAAAATCAAATTGATTCGTGAATTAAACTTGATTTAAATCTTCCATGATTTAAATCAAATGCCATGTCTACAGTATTTATCTGAATTGTTCATGCTGCAGGTGATAAAACTTCCTCAGTACATTATAGTTCGTTTTTTCTCCAACCCAAAGAACCATAATCTACATAGATATAAAAGGTACACATTAGAGTGTCCCTTGTGAACTTTTTTTTTCAAATCTGCTTTCCCCCCTTAGATTGCTTCATTATACCATAAAACTCAGCCGGATGAGTATTAAAAATCATGCATTTAAGTTTACATAGCGGCTTTTTTTTCGAAGCCGTCAAAATCGAGGAAATTGATCAAGTCAAAAATCGACTTTTTTTCGATTTTCGTGCTACAAAACTGATTTTTATAATACAATGGTTCGTAGAACATCATTTTTATTGTATTTTTTTATGCTGAATCGATTTTTGATAGTTCCGAGGGTCAAAAATAAGATGTACTCCGAGATAGAAGCGGTTTTAACCACGAAACTTGTGATTTTGACCAAATTAATTCATGAATTAGTTCTTTGGGTTGTAGAAGAAACGAACTATAATGTACTTAGGAAGTTTTACAACCTGGATCATGAATAATTCAGATACACTGCAGACATGGCATTTGATTTAAATCATGAACGATTTAAATCAAGTTTAATTCACGAATCAATTTAATTCTTGAATTAAAATATTTTTAAATCAAAAATCAAATTGATTCGTGATTTAAAATATTTTTAATTCAAAAATCAATTTGATTCGTGAATTAAAATATTTCTAATTCAAAAATCAAATTAATTCAGGGAATTAAAATAATTTTAATTCAAAAATCAATTGGATTTATGATTCGTGGATTTTTTTAATTGAATTTTTTACAACCCTGGATCAATGTCGATGAAAATAATCGTGAGGTTTGTTGTAGGCACATGGGCGAGATAATGTCGAGAGAATTTTTCCGGCCCTGGGCTCTAGACTCTTACGAGGAGCTGATACGATATCGGCTGCTGATTCTTTGCTGTGAGATGATTGTTAATAATTTGATGAATGAGGATTTGTGGCATATTTGCTCTGTAGTGGACATCATTGCAAAGGAAGAGAGCTACTTAGCTCAGCTACTTAGCCATATTGAATCATTAGCTTTTCATGCCTTACGTCAGATATTCAAAACGCATTAGAAAAAGTTACTTTTAAAATGTCGCACGGGCAAATTCGAGTAAGTGTTCGGCGCGGTTGTATTATATTTCAAGACAATCTGCTCTGCTTTCAGAGCTCTTCTGGAAGTCGGGAATCATATCGACTTTGCTGGATCAACTTTTTAACAGCTTGTGGCATGTATCAGTAATTTTAAAATTCATATAAAAAGTAACTTTTCAAGTGTAAAGGCATTTTTAGGATTTGGGTGAATGGCTTCCCAGTTGAAAAAAATTGCATGGATATCCATGTGGAAATCCACGAGGATCACTAATCCTCGTGGATCGTACAGGGATTCCACGTGGATCGTACAAGGATTCCACGAGGATCATACAGGGATTCCACGTGGATCAATCATGGGCTGAAAAAAATGCAATCACCACGGATTTTCTACTGATCCACGATGATTTTTTTGCAATCCTCGGGATGAGGGACTTGTTCGCGCAGCGCGTGCTCGAAACATCCGCAAGGATTCGTCGGTGAATCACCGCGGATTTTCTACTGATCCGCGTTGATTTTTTTTCAATCCTCGTGGATTTGGTACTTGCTTGCGAGAATAATTAGATAATTTATTAGGTATATTGAGGAAAAGGTAAGATCAACATTAACGCATTATATGATTCGAAAAAGTCAAACAATGATTATCATAGTTCGCCTTTATTTTATAGAAATGTATGCTTTGTTTTTTTATTGTTTAAATTATGTGTAAATAGTCACGTTGGGAATATGAGACATGTACGACTTATCTTTTATTCGTACATGTACACATGGTTTTTCGATGGAAGTGTCGGTATAACTTCAAACTGTTCATTAACATAAATTAATTTCACACTAGAACACACGTCAGAGTAGTTTTCTATAATTGTAATTTTTTTACACAATGTATATTCTTCCAAAGTTTCTGTGTTTATTATAAAGTTATGTATAGATATGTATTCGCTTTCGCGTGTTTTAGCAAATGAATTATCAGATCTACCTTCAGATCTTTGTATAGTTGCATACATACAATTATTTTTCATGAGTCTTTGATATGTAAAACAATGCTCTTCATCCAATTGAAACCGATTAACAAGATGTTCTTCTAATTTCTTCTTTTTTCCAAAGTATCTGTTATTATTTGTTGAAAATTATTTTATCGTTAATCTGGAATCTAAATGTTGAATGAAGGGTATAATAGGTGATCCTTGTATTGTGTTCACATACTTTTCAAAAATTATTAAGCTTTGTTTTCTTGTTATGTGCCGACACATTTGACTTATTACTCCCTTTGCAGCATGAACAACATTCAAAAGTTGACCATTTCCGTTTTCAAATGGATAACCAAAATGTGACCAAAGTGGACCCCAATTAATGACACTTTGCGGAACATGTAACAGCTGATGAATGTTATAAGTCATAGCGTCTTCACCGTACAGACGTTCCGTATCAGCGACAAAAAGTTTCATCAATAAATTTGCTTATACAATTTCTTGATTTGATGCTGAATCTTTCATTAAGAAATGCACAGATGCAACTATTAAGGACCAGTGTTCAGCGTATTCTTTCATTTCATCAAAATCTGACATAATCGGTAAACTATAGTATAATAGCCATTTTCCCATTCGCGTGATTGAACGTGAAAATCTTGACAAATGTGACGGTGCTTTAATAGAACTAAGATAGGTATCCACTCTTTCTATTTGCCAGTCACTTAAGCTATGGGTTTCTCTTGGAACTGAACCAGTATTCAGCAAACTGTCGAACAATTCCTAAGGGAAGTACGTGCATAAAATCTGGTACAAACCCTTCAATAATGTCGAAATTTCTGAGTAATAGCAAGGGGGAAGCTGACTTGACTCCATGCACAATTCTACCAGTATTTATAGATTCTTCTGCGAAATCAAGTGTGTTCCTTACTGTTCTGTTTGGAGGTACGTCTGCTCTTAAAGGATATTTTATTATATATCATTTTTTATGAAAAACTCTCGAGCCACTATCTAAACACCAGTTACATCCAAAGTATCCGTTAAATTGAACTATTCCCTGCATCGGAGCTCGTGCAACCGAGTCAACGCAACAACAGATCGCATAAACTTTAATATTTCTTATTTCATTGTTGATGTTCATATCCAAGCCTCCATCTTCGGTTGATAATTCGTTGATTTTTTGGACAAATATTTGTAACATGACACTCATATCTGGCTTACTATGTCCAAACCACAACATGTGCCGAATAGGTTTGCTATTTCTTACATTCGCTGGAACTTCATTGGGAACTACATGTATCGGCCAAACACTATATTTAGAGCTTTTGAACACTGGCGAGCCATCACTATTAAAAGTCAATGATACATATGATCTTTTGTGACGTTCTGAATGTTTTCACGTAATTTTGAATACATTCGCCCATCATGAATATCTGCAAAATCGTTTCTTTCCTCGAAATCGTTCATTACTCCCATATAATAATCGTAGTTAGAATTTATGCTATGCTCTAATTCTAATTTAAAATTTAAAACTACGAAAAACTCATTATACGAAGAGTCCTTCACATTAACAATGTGTTCACAATTTTCGCATTGTATTGTACGACTTTGAGACGTGTACGTACCTACATAAATGAAACACTGTGGACACACACCGTGAAACTCTAGTCCGGAAGTTGGAAAAAAGCATCTTATCTAACTTGTACCGGGTATCGGGAAGTTTTTTCGACCCAATACTTGTATTAAACAATTTGCATAAGTCGGCCACTGCACAGTTCGGTAATGCGTACTTTTCGCTAAATTTAAGAATTCCTAATAGTAATTCTGCCTTACTCAAAATTATATCCTCAATCGGTTCATTGAATTCTTCTTTTCGAATTAAATTGTCAAGATAGCTAAACGCAGACTCTTCTCCATTGAAATTATTTTGATTTTCATCATCATCTTCGTAATCGGAGTTATCAGAATCACTCGTTCCTTCTAAATACTCTATCGTTTCATCGACACTGAAATCCTACAAAAATGAAGTTTTAATATAATTCATGAAAATTACAAAATTAATTTTTTTACCTCAACTGCAATTTCTTGTTCCAGTACTTCATCGTCCAATAATTCTCCATATAATTCAGGATCTATAAAAATTAAAAAATATTTTTTAAATCTTGCAATATATATGATATTCATTCGTTTTTTAGATGTGCTATAATTTAATATCATATTTAAAATTAGATGGGAGTAAAACTAATAAATAATTCAAAAATATAGTTAGTAGGAAACATAATTTTGAATAGAATGAAAAATGTATGAACCTTCATAAATTAGCATCCCTTCAGGCTTTCAGGTGCTTCCACTGGTTCTTCTTCATCAGTTGGATTGAAGTTTAAACAGGTATCATTACTGGAATGAATATTCGAAAATCTACTTGACTCCGAACTTTGGTGACAAATCGGTAAAGTTGATTCGGTTCCTTCGCTACAATCTAAAGAGCTTTCTTCTTCAACTGCGATAATTGCTGGAATTTCATAATTATTTTACTATATATTTTAGATGACAGTAAATAAATTATTACAAATAAAACAAGCTTACTAGTATCAGTCTCCGAACTGTAATGATTTGTAGTGGATACGAATAGTAGCAAAGAAGAAAAGGGAAGAGAAAGTGACTATAAGAGTTATAGTGATTCAAATAATAATTCACCACTCTCACATTTCTCGAAGAAAAATCGAAATTCTTGTAACGACGATGAGTTGGATAATGCAGAATCTCCACAAAGAGTTTCATTATTTTTTTACGAAGGAAAAATATTCGAACTTCAACAAAAGATAGATCATTTACAAAAGGAAAATCAAGAATTGAGGAAAACAATGGAGAAAACTAACATTTTATATAAAAAAGCTCAAGAAAAAGTGAGTTCGTGTCTTATCATTCACCAACAAATGAAGGAAGTTTTGCACGATCAGGAAAGTGAAAGTAAGTTTTTGTATTGAAAGAAAAATGTTTTCGATTTTTTCTATAGACATGCTAGCCCAACTCTTAGTGCGGTTACTTTATATTCGTTATATTTTTCAGGTAATTTACAAAATTATTCCTCAATGTATAATGATGGTCAAATGAATTGTTTTAATTCAATCAAAACGAGCACCCCGTCTGATTGTACTACCTCTAAAAATTCCAAACGGTCAGCCAAAGATAGCGGTTTTGGAGAAATAACAAACGTTGAAAATAGTAGTTTATGATACAAGTGCTATAAGTGTCACTTTATGGCACGAGTATCATACGCTATTTTTATAGTACGCGTGGCATAAATTCGCCACAACGTGGTTATGTTTATTATGCATGGCCCCCGCTTTAAAAAAAATACATTCGTAATTGTTTTTCAATTATATTTATCATGTACTGTATAACCCAGCAATTATTGATCAAAAATAATACTTATGTATTGAATATTATATTGTCAATAGTAATTGATAAAAAAGCATTCTAATTTATCTTTGTGTCTATCTGCGCCATCTTCATGATCTGCGTGCATGTACTTTTTCCGCTATGAGCGTAGGACACACAAATTTAAACCGCGATATTTATTACGCAGTCTAAACCTTCTTTTGTTACATGAGTATCGGTTAAACAGTCGAACTCGAGCGCTCATATTGAATATTGTTTTGATCCTGAAGTGATTTTCGTTGTTTTAAAGTGATTTCAAAATGGACCTTAGTGAAGATTCGAGTGGAAGCAAGGAGAAATTACACTAAAACGCATAATGCATTTAAGCAATGGCGTAGGAAGAAGGCAGTAATTCATTTTGCGAAGATGTATTGCTTGCTTATTTTGATGATTATCAAAATCATATGCCCCAACGAGCCTGTGGTCTTATTATTCATGTTGAAATCAACATTAAATTTGTTCAACCAAGTGGATATAGGAAAATACACTAGGCTGTTACATTTTTTAAAAAGAAAAAATCAAGGATATGAACCAAAAAAGCTGAAACTTTTTCAGATGAGCAGATAACACAATTTATAAACAATGCACCAGATTATAAGTATTTGTGTGCAAAGGTATGTGTATCAATTTATTTATATTTTAATAGTTATTTGTAGAATATCTAATTACTAATATTTATCAGGTGGTAATAATCTTTGGAATTTCTGGTGCCATGAGGAGGTCAGAGTTTTCCAATTTATTGTTTAAAGAAGTCATTCAAGGAGATGACTTTCTGCTGGTAAAAATATATTTAACCAAATATAAAAGACTAGGTCGTTCACTATCTGCGGCGAATTTTACCATTTTTGCAAGGCTTATATTGATAAAAGACCAGCACATTTTAAAACCGACAAATTTTTCCTAGTTTATAAGCAGGGTGTTTGTATTCAGCAACCAATGGAATTAATAAATTTGGTGATATCCCAAAAGAGTAGCTGAATACTTAGAATTGCCAAATCCTGAAAAATATACAGGTCATGCATTCAGAAGAACCTCAGCCACTATGGTTGCTGATACGGGAGCTGATATAACAGCTCTGAAGAGACATGGAGGGTGGAAGTCAACGAGTGTAGCTGAAGGCTATATTGCTGACTCAATTAATAATAAAAAGACATCAATAATAAAATAAGGGCCAATATAGTTATAAAGAAACCAAATGACCACCATGTCACTGATGATGTAGCAGATTTACCTTCAACATCAACATATGTCCAGTACGATGAGCCATCGACATCCACTATTATTCAAAAAAAGTCTCCTTTGAAGTCAATTCAATCTAAAGCTACAATATTACAACCTACCCATTATTATCAGCCTTCAAAAGCAACATCAGTATCCAAAGACAATTCAAAGCATACACCTTTCAAGTTAAGGGGGGAAAAGTACCTAAAATTTCAAAAAAAATTTTTTTGCTTATTGACTTTTCCAATAGGATTTTTTCTCAGCTTTCCAGTACCGTATTCAGAATTTTTTAATTTTGATTTTATCGAGAGGTACAGCCTATTTAGTACCGATACTTTATGATTATTACAGCATAAATGAATAAAACGACAAAAAAAAACATTGCCGTTCTTTCATGAATCTCCGGACCTTCATAAGTTGGTAGCGCCATCTGTTACTCGTTTTATTCTTAGGTTATAATGCATCCAGCAGAAATTTGTTTGTGTACATGGCTGTAGGTGTACAGTAACGCCACCACTCGCAGCACGTGATTTCGGTATATCTACTGTCTCTCTCACTTTCGTGCGCGAGCCCGGATCAAATGTCAACAACAGTCTGCTATCTTGATTTTCCAATGGCTAAAAATTACATTTTTTTGAAGGTGAAAAAAGTATATGTAGAGTGTAATTATATCTTTCCAACTCCACATAGTGTTTCATAATAAAGCTATGAAGAAGTTCCAATAGCTTTTTATGAAAATGTGACATTTTTGACACTTCAAATTCAAAAGTACAGCAGTACATATGTAAATTGACATATATACATCAGTGTATATGTATGTCACTGTACTTTATGTATGTGTACATGACTGCATCAATATATTATTGTTTGTTGCATGTGATAAACAAGATTAGTGATAATTGATCAATTTTGAGTGATTTTATTTCCAATTATAAATCCAGTGATTAATGTTTTATGAATGTTAGTGAATGGTAGAGGACTGGGTTCAAGTTCTTATATGAGATTGTGCATATTTGTGTGAAAAATTGATTTGGACATAATAAACTTAGTTACCAGTTTCCACATAAAACCCATATTAGCGTATACTAATATTTTAATACAAATTATAAAATGTAGTAATGAAATTGGCGCATTGGCTTTGTGTGGCTGTCTAGGGTAATTGAACATTATCCTTGTGGGTCCAATATGTTGAAAATTCAAATTTAATTACTGTTTTTTATTGTCCGAAAAATTTTAAGCAGCCTCAGTGACATGAGAGAATCATTATGACATGTATTGGTGTATTTTTGTTTTATTCAACCTTTGGGCAGTTACGTTTCATCTCAAAATTCCTCTGTTGCCGTAACTTTCTATGTGAACCGTTTGAGCAATTGAGCTGAAACTTTCAGGAGTTGTTCTGCACAAAAATAGCTACAAACGCAAGCACTTTCATAGGTATTGGACAAAATTTGTACTTTTTTAGGCTATATCCCTAGCATAATTGTATTTTATTATATGATATTAATGAATAAAGTGTATATGTGGCTGGCAAATTGGGTATAACTAATTAAAAAATCTGAAAGTGCTTGCGTTTGTAACCACATATCTAATGAACAAAATGAGACCCCAATGATCAGGATTGAATCATCGGTTCTAGCTGGATCCTACGGCACAGGGGTACCTCCCAGGACTGGGGGCTTGCTTCATCGAGGAGGGTTCTATGGTGACTGGGACCTTAATTTTCATATTCCTGAGTGAAAAACGTTGGAAAAAGAGTGGAAAAAACAGAGTTTTCTCTGTATAATCCAAAAAAAATTTATTCTCTTTATTTTTAATAAATTTTTTATAAATGTAGGTTTAAGGTACCTTTCCCCCCTTAAATCAATGTACTACTTCTACATTAAATTCTTATTCAACTAAATATAGAAGTAGACGCTATGAACCAATTCCAGTCATACGTGATAAAAAAAAGTTGATTGTCCACAAAACCATGCAATTAATAGTATTCAGCATTTACAAAACATTTCTGAATCAATAATTCCACCCATAGAATGCACTTCTACTACTTCATCCATACTAGCAGAACAGGATTCAAATTGTGATGCAATAATAAAAAGTAATAAAATTATTTATAAAAACAAAGAGAACTTTGAAATTTCACTCAGTGATGATGAAAGCGAAGGTAATAATAATGAAAATAAAGGTGTGTACTATGATCCATCTATTGGTTTGTACACTTTAGAGTCTAAGAAAAATAAAACAATTGTCCTCAAAAATTGCATGGTAATAATAGAAGATGCTTCTAAAAAAACTATTATAAATCAAAATTGTGAACTACAAGAGTAACTTGTTGTATGACTTTATTCTATATTAGTTTGTATTAACATAATTAGTATTGCAAAAAATGATTAAAAAGTATATTTATTCTAAAAGATAATAAATGTTATTAATAAACTGTCAATATTGTTTAGTATTTTATTATTTACACAATTACACTACTCTAACACAACCTCAAATAATCTTAGAATCAAGAATTAGATATAAACTTTCACTACATTATTTTCAGTTTTCATATGTTGAAGGAACTCAATTCATTAGTTGATTATCATCTCAATATAATTGAACTATAACGTATTGAACATGCAATTATAATTCAGCTATTCAACAAGAGCTCATACCCGTGTCATAAGTAGACACTATACACTTTACGGCACGTTTCCAAACTGTGCCGTAAAGCGCCACTTATGCCTCGAAAAAGCGTGGCTTAAGTGCGGATTTATGCCACACAGTGCTATAAAAAATTAAAACTTCGGAAGAACCCCAAAAAGTAATAAAATTATTTTCGATAAAAAGATTCCGCACCTACCGGACAGCTCTGGCAAAAGTTTCGGAACTAAATTACTCTTTTAGACCAACAGAATCGGTAATTTATAATCTTGTGTATATGTTTTTATTAATAAATTATGATGCAATAATTTAATTTTACAGAGTGATGCATTTACACATAGCTATTCAATTCAGTGACGAGAGTGGAATCTCTTTTAAAACAACCCTCTGAAGCCTTTTTGTAAAAAAACTTCTTGAAACCCTCTACCCTTGGGATGAACGAAAGAATATGTGTAAACAAAAGTGAAAACTCCTATTCTTACACCGAATGGAGAAAATCCTAAAGTGAAATTCCCGATGAATTTCATGATATGACTAAGATACGTAGTCTTAAAAATATAATCTCTATTCTCATTACTTATATCGTTAAATTAATGGATTTTTTTGATTTTTTCAGAAGAGTTAGAGAATTTATTATATATAAAACAGATGGGGATTATGTATCAATCAGAATCCTTTTAGACAAATTGAAAAGTGTAGGGCACTATTTCAGTGAACATATAAAATCAGTAGCAATAGACCCGAACCAAAAACAAACAACCAAAAAAATAATCTTATTTGAATGTTAGCTGATTCATATTTATAATACTTCATTGAACTGAATAAAAAATGTATTTTTGATACTTGAATAAAAGTTTATAAAAAAAAATTATTAATAGTATATGTATAAAATCTACACAATTTCCTTGCACAATAAAATTAACAATAAACATACGCAAAAATTCTCGCAAATTCAACAGAAATCACAAGATTTCCGCGTAAATCCTCGTGGATCGATCGAAAATCAACGAGGATTTCCGCGGAAAGCCACGACAATTACGTACGTGGACTCTGTACTGATCCATGTTCGATCCACGTGGAATCAATGTCCGACCCTCGAGGAATCCCTGTATGATCCACGTGGAATCAGCGTGGATCATCCAAGCACAATTTTTTTCAACTGGGTTGGCTGTATGACTTTTAGGTAGGTCTGCTTCGCTTATCAAGCTCTGTTGAAATTCAGATATCAGTAATGCTCTGCTAGATAGACCCGATCCAAACCTCATATCCAAATCAGAAACTTTCAAAATGTCATCTGCTCGTTGGGAAAGCGGAAACGAAACGAGCGACCCCTATCTGCTAGGTGCTGTCGAAACCGAGTAGAAGACTAGCCCGTTAAGCAGCTCTGATAGTCAGCCTTTCACCAAGATCGTCGTTCGTGTCGGTTAATACATGTACAATATAAAGACCGACCGAACCGATTAGTTGAGGAGGAGTTTGATAAACAATCATATTGGACAATATTATTTGGAACAATATTATTGGAGTTTCATAAACAATGAGAATGCAACGAGATTTGAAGCAAGATAAATTATATTCAAATGATGAGGCTTACATTTCTGACAAAATAACTCGACTCAGCATAACTAACAAACTGTCTGTGATAGAAGATTGGATAACAAAGCACAAGAAGTACTAGAATTGCTACTCGAATGACAATAGTGTAGCAGATATTACAGAATCATTATAATTGGTTATGTATTAGTAGAAAATACCGTATCACCTTCCACGAGGTCTACAATCTCTTCAGTGATAGTAGAAGATACACTACCAATTGAGAGTTTGAAAACTATTCCAAACATGGTAATAGTACCAGAATCGCCTTCCATTAGGTCTACAATCTCTTCAGTAATAGTAAAAGATACACTACAAATGAGAGTTTGAAAATTATTGCAAACATGGTAATACCGGAATCACCTTCACCTTAATATGATACCTTAATACCTTCAGATTAATTTCAGATTATTTGTATGCAAATTAAGATTTTGATCAAAATAATTAAATATTACTTAAGTTTGATATATTTTTATAAATCCTTTTCAATGAGAATAAAATTATAAATTTTATACATTATATTATATTTATTTTTATTCATTTTCATCCTTTTTCTTTTATTCATACGAACATCAAGTTTATCAAGATACAGGATTCCATAAACTTTATGTGCTTTGCTCTAGCAGTATGTATTTGAAACAAATGTTAGCTAATTTAAAACACTTTTACATAAACGAATAAGCTTCATGATATATAACTCTGCAATATTATAATATTTATTAACCATGCGATTACATTAATTAATCAACTCTACTGGATGGCCTTTGGGAAGTATCAAAAATTAACTTATAACTATTTCTTTGAATGAAATATCTCGCTACAGCACTCTGAATAATAAACACATCATTTTAAAATGGATTTATTGTTATTTATAAGCTTTCTTACGAGATCAAAAAAGATATCTCTGCTTCAGGAAGAATTATTCTAGTATATAATTAATTAATAGATGAAATCTTTAACAATAACAGCCTTCCGAATGAAAAATTTAGCGTATAATACTGTTTCTACATATCTAAGAGTGGCCTTCTGCATGGAACCTCTCTCCCAAGTTCTTTTTTTCTTTGAACTTAAAAATGAAAAACCTTTATTAAAACATTGATGGATAATAAAAAACGCGTTATTAAATATTGCAATTTTCTATCTCAAAGTAAAGAGAAGCACTTACATCAGAACAAAAATAATAAAAACGTCTTAAAATTAATTAGTCAAACAATGCGAAAAACTAATTTTTGAATTTTGAGTGCGATGTTGCTGGCTAGTTCTTGATCATATTGACTTTTGAACGGATCGTAGCTATGGAGCTTGACTCTTTTCATCAAATCTATGGAATAGTATATTTTTTTTGAAGGGGATATAATAAAATTTATGCATGAGCATGAAGTTAGGCATTAGACAAAGTCAAGGAAGAGGAGAAATTTATTTTTCATGCTACCCCAGCCGAAATAGTATACGCACCTATGAAGCGAAAAAAGAAAGCCTCAGAGCTCGTGTTTATCAACCTCGGCTCGGCTTCGCATCGGCCGAAAATTACACATGCTCTGAGGCTTTCCAGTTTTTCGCTCCCTAGCCACGTAATATACTATCTAATTAAAAAAAATTTAATGTAAAAATGAATGTAGTAGTACAAATATTACAGTGAGATCTCAATCTATTCACTGATTTTGATTCATATTGGAGAGATTTTTCACGTACTAGATTATTATTCAATATTTATTATTTCCATGTCATCTTCTGTGTACAGTTTTTTTTTTTTATTAATTTTGCAGCTTACTATAAATCCATTCTTATCGTCCATACCTACTGGTTTAGTGTTTTCTACATTGGTTCTTTTCAAATTTTCATTAAATATACACTATGGAACCTGAAATAAATCATTATAATAAACATTAAAATAAGTTTTAATGATACAACAGTGTATGAAAATAATGTCACAAGTATTACTCAATATTGCAAAATGCTGATGATAAGTGTTCCATGAATTCATGAACACTTTTATTTTTAGAATTAATTACTAATAGTTGTTTACAAATTTGAACTTTTTCTTTTAAATCAGATGTAAGATCAATGAATATTTTGGCGTCAACTTTCATAAGTATGTAGCTATTTTCCAGTTTATTTGATCTTAATGAAGGAAAAAAAGATTATCAGTTTTAATGGTGATAATTAATTTTTTTATTTTTGAATTACCAGATTTAATCAATTCTTCTGCTTCTGTTGTATTTGCTGCAATGAGCTGTTTTGTTGTATTTGCGAATAAGATTTCAGATAAAGTTTCATTGATGGCAAATCGAGCAGATGTAAATATGCTTGAGTGCAGTTCATTAATGTCTGGTGATGTAATTGTATGGTCTAAACGTAAAAATTTTTTGTTTTTATTAGATCCTGAATAATTTAATATTCTGTTAACTTGATCCTGTATATTGTGATAATTGTCATGGTTTTCATCAAAATAAATTGTTTTCCAAACACGAAATACTGATTTCCATTTTATTAATATACTTTCATATTTGGGATCATTTAACTTTGAATAAACTGAATATCTTTCATTTCAGATAAAATTTGCACTGAAATGTAATATGACTGTAATTGGATGAATCAAATTAAGAAAACAATATAAGTCACTTACTGCTACACAAAAAATGCCCATTATGCTGAAAAATTGAAAAATATTTTTGCAGTTTCTGTAGAAACACTTTAGCATCTATAACAAACTGTTTATTTTTATTTTAGCAAATTTGAGAGCTTCACACAGAGCCTCTCTTGAATGTAAATAAAATTGGAATTAATTCTCAAACGATTTTCATTTGTAAAAAGCCAATACATAAATCTTTGCCACGAACGATTATCACTAAGCAATGTTTCATCTTTCGGCATTTCAGTTCGGTATTTTGTTTGTTATTGCTGTGGGCACACACATTCAATGTGATACTAACCACATATGCACTGGTGGGTGATTCATTCAGATCGTTACTGCAGGTTATGTTTCTATAAAACGAGATGTAAAATGTAGAATTGAAAAAACTACGCGCTAGTAATACATAACATTTTACTATATATAACATAGTATATAATTTATTAGTCTTATAATAAATTTTTACATACATTTATACATTTTATTTTATTAGTCTTTTAATACATTAGTATAAAATATTTTTTATTTTTTTAATTCTTCTCTTCGCTATCCGTATCGTCATTATCATCATTATTGGTGTTTCTGTAATAAATTGTATTTTTTTTATTCATCTATAAGTTATAGTTTATGCATTGTAAAAAAACTTTTATCAAAAAACTTATACAAAGATTTGGCAGAATATCTTAAAGGTTTTTAAATAAACCTAACATCATTAATGAATCGACTATTTCTTGAAATGGTTCTATTACTGGTTTGGAATTTTCTTTGTTGTTTTGGAAATCTGTATGAAGATTTATAAAGGCTTTATGCATTTCTTCTTTATTAAGGACCAGGCATCGAAATTGTTGAAGATCCAACTCTGATAAATTTTGTGTTATCACTGCAAAATTATGTATTAGTAAAATGAGATGTCGTTAAAAAATTTAAAGATAACATTCAATGGCTATTGCTTACATGTGGGATCTGCACATTCATTTATGATTCTTTCTGGATTTGGTATGATTAAGTATGATAAATCTATTAATTGGTACTTGTTCCTGCTCTTTGAGAATTTATTCATAGCATCATGAAAGTCAAGTGGAATAATATATTTTGGTGAAAAAAGAATACACTTACGTTTGAAGGTTTTCAAGTCCTTTTCAAATTGTGCTGCGTGTAATAATGATTTATCAAAAGATGGCTTTGGTAGTGAATTATTCTGCTCGCTGTATTGGTATGCCTCAATTAAATGAGGCAAATAGTATATTATGTATGATGGTTTTATGAAGATAAAACGATGATTCACAAGCCACCATTTAATAAATCTTTTCCAATGCTAATTTGTGCTAAAACTTATGATTTGGGAGAATTTAACGAACTGGTTAATTTATGATTTATCAGAATTTTATTAGTAAAATAATTCAAGCGTTTTCTTTCTTATACAGGGTGCGGCAAAGTATGGAGACACCTGAAAATTTCGCGTAATAGCGTAGAAAAAAATCAAAAACCATATCCCGTATTTTCGACGAGGAATCCAATGGTGACCTTGAATTTGACCTTGAACATAACCTTCAAGCTCCAGCGACCCAAAAATCGATTTTTCAAATGTAACCCCCTTTTTTATTGCAGATTTGAAAAGAGCGGAAAATTTCACGTCGAAATGTATGTTTTGTTTTTTTTTTCAAGGTCATTTTAAGGGCGTTGCAGACGCAAATAAAACCCCGATTTAACCTAAAGTTTAGTTCAAGTAAGGGCTTTTTTTTAACTGTACCGCCTCCAAAATGACCTTGAAAAAAACAAATAAAATACATATTTTCATGTAAAATTTTCCGCTCTTTTCAATGGTGACCTTGAATTTGACCTTGAACATAACCTATACGCTACGGTGAACCAAAAATCGATTACTCAAAGGGTGACCCTCATTTTTTATAAAAGATTTGAAAAGAGCGGAAAATTTCACGTAAAAATGTCTCTTTTCTTTTTTTTTCATGTCATTTTTAGAGATGAAGCACCAAATGCAACCATGATTCCTATTTTTAGCGTAGAAATGAAGCACTTGAAATGAAATGAAGCGTCAAACATAGCTTAAAATTCACGAAAAAATCGAAATTTTTTTTATAACTGTTTCGAGTAAGGTTTTTTCTAATCTTACAAAGTACTTTTTATCATTGAAAAATTGGGATTTCTTATTCAAATACTGTATAATAAGTGAAAAAAATTAAAGTGAATCATTTGATTTGAAAGGCCGTACTAGGACACCATTGGGCGAATCAACTAAATTCATAGTCACTTAAAGACTTGATGAACAAGTTTCTTTGCTGCGACAAAAGTAAATTTGGTCATTGTTTAGCTTTTTATAACCCAGGTGTTATTGCATTTTTTTATTGCGCTAAATTTAAAAATGCTTCATTTAACGGAAAGAGAAAGAATCAGCATGCTGATGATGAGAGGTTGGGGTGATATGAAACGATCATATTCTAATGTTGTGACTCTTTTCAACGCAACTTTTCGACGCGATGGTAATGTCGTTTCTAGATCTACAGTCGGAAAGACCATAGATCGATTCGAACGAACAGGATCTGTTAAAGATCGAGTTAGGCCGGGAAGACCAGCAACGAGTACGAATGACGACAGATCATTGGATGTGATTCTGTCTTTCATGGAAAACCCACACCAATCCTCTCGATCTGCGGCGTTAGAACTAGAAACGAGTGATAGGTCAGTTCGCAGAATCCTAAAAATCAACAAATTCCATCCATACAAGGTTAAACTTGTTCAAGAATTGAACGAGGACGATCCAGATCGTCGCGTTGAATTCTGTGAACAGATGATGAATTTGTTGATTACAGACCCTGTACTTTTAGATAATATTGTGTTTTCCGATGAGGCTACATTCCAATTAAATGGCAATGTCAATAGACAAAATTGTCGTTATTGGTCAGATACCAACCCTCATTGGATGAGAGAGGATAAAACACAATATCCCCAAAAGTTGAATGTATGGGCGGGAATTGTAGGTGATCGAATTATAGGACCGTTTTTCATTGATGGAAATTTGAATGCTCAAATTATGAGCAAATGTTGCGGAACGACATCTGTCCAGCAATAAGAGCTGTAAAAGGTCCTAGTTACGATCGTACCTGTTCCAGCAAGATGGTGCTGCGGCTCATTATGGACGTAACGTAAGAAACTTCCTTGATGGGGAGTTTTTTGATATGGATAGGTAGACGAGGTACGATAGAATGGCCAGCAAGATCTCCGGACTTAACGCCTTTAGATTTTTTTTGTGGGGGTACCTGAAAGGTCAAGTTTAAAACTAAACCAGGAAATCTTGAGGAGTTAAGACGGAGAATAACTCAAGAGACAGAGGCTATTCCCCGAGAAATGATTCGAAATGCTGTTCATTCATTTTACAATAGACTTGGTTATTGCCAAGAAGTGAATGGACAGCATTTCGAACATTTGTAAGTGAGAGGCAAGGGGAACTCACTATAAAAAAGCACCCCGAAGTAGAGGCAAGGGGAACTCACTTAAAAAAAACCCCGAAGTGAGAGGCAAGGGGAACTCACTATAAAAAAGCACCCCGAAGTGAGAGGCAAGGGGAACTCACTTAAAAAAACACCCCGAAGTGAGAGGCAAGGGGAACTCACTTAAAAAGCACCCCGAAGTAAGAGGCAAGGGGAACTCACTTAAAAAAAACACCCCGAAGTGAGAGGCAAGGGGAACTCACTTAAAAAAAGCACCCCAAAGGGAACAGAATCCTTTTACGTCCTCGTCGTTGTTCCTGGGTTACGCTAAAAATAGGAATCATGGTTGCATTTAGTGCTTCATCTCTAAAAATGACATGAAAAAAAGAAAAGAGACATTTTTACGTGAAATTTTCCGCTCTTTTCAAATCTTTTATAAAAATGAGGGTCACCCTTTGAGTAATCGATTTTTGGTTCACCGTAGCGTATAGGTTATGTTCAAGGTCAAATTCAAGGTCACCATTGAAAAGAGCGGAAAATTTTACATGAAAATATGTATTTATTTGTTTTTTCAAGGTCATTTTGGAGGCGGTACAGTTATAAAAAAAGCCCTTACTTGAACTAAACTTTAGGTTAAATCGGGGTTTATTTGCGTCTGCAACGCCCTTAAAATGACCTTGAAAAAAAAAACAAAACATACATTTCGACGTAAAATTTTCCGCTCTTTTCAAATCTGCAATAAAAAAAGGGGGTTACATTTGAAAAATCGATTTTTGGGTCGCTGGAGCTTGAAGGTTATGTTCAAGGTCAAATTCAAGGTCACCATTGGATTCCTCGTCGAAAAATACGTCGGATGTGAGGGTTTTTATTTTCTTTCTACGCTAATTACGCGAAATTTTCAGGTATCTCCATACTTTTGCCGCACCCTGTATATATAATACATCGTATACATTAAAATATCACATATTCATTATTCTAGGATACGCTGTAAAATTATATCATTTTTATTTCCGTACAGTCTTATGGAAAAAAATGTACCAGCATAAGGATTTTACTCTAATAGCTATTATTATTACAAAAATAAAATATTATAATAAATTTTAATCTCTTGCCAAACATACTTAGCTACATAATAAGATTCATATATCATGGCTAGCTCTGAAATATATAGTACCGAAAAATTGATATACGCCAAAGTCGCGTATTACAGACGCACACTGTAGGTCACACCGAGCTTTGCGGTTCGGCGCCACTTCTCTGCCGCGACTCAAGTGGCGGCCCTCACTACCGCCGCCGTTGCCGCCGTCGCGCGCCGTCCGCGCCGCGCTATATAAGCCGGCGCGCCGGGCCGCTCGCGAGCTCTTGCGCTGAGCACATCTCCTGGACCTTCCGGAGAAGTGCGGCACTCTCACCTAGAGTCACCAAGACCCGAGCGACGTGTTCTCTCCCGGGTCCCCGGGGTTTACACAAATCCCTCTCCCTTTCAGAGTCAAGGTTGTTGGTTGGATAGGGACAAGTCGTTCAATACAGAACTTATTCGCTTCTCCACAAAAACAACTCTCTCTTTATTTTTCTAACTTCCTTCGTTCCAAATCTTCTCGTCCGCACTACACTAAGAAGCTTCACCAGTGGCCGCTAGGTGGCGCAGCGCCGGCACCCACAAGCCATGTGTGGCCGCCCGCGCTTAAGTATCGGTCTCTTTGAGTCTCAGTTATTCGACTTCGGTCGCTCAGCGAGTGCAGCCTGGACCTTCCGGCCACAACTAGCTAAGGGCCGACTCGGGACCGTCAACGTCTTGGGGATTACGAGGTCACGGAAATCATCAGCCAACCTTCGCCTCGCTGACCACGGAATCTCACCATCGGACTTGGACTTCGCCAGCCACTTCGTTCGCCAGACAACAGCAAGGAAAATCCAACTCGTCTCATCAATCACGGTCCTTTTCAGGACCAACAACGTAGCTTTCGAAAGCCGTCGAAACTTACAAGAGTTTCGGCTCGAGCCGACTTGTAGATTTCGGAGTGCGAGCTCTGAAACTCCTGTCGGTTTCTCTGACCCTTCTCAGGGCCACCATTCGAAAAGTCGTTGAAACTTTTGCAAGTTTCGACGCGAGCCATCTCTCCAATCCCCCCCCCCCCTCTCTTGGGTCGAGGAGTATATAGGGCGGCGAGATGACGAGACCTACTCACTCTCGATCACACTCCCGAGCGAGGAACACGTCTGGACCTTCCGACAGTTCTTACCTCAGCCAACGTGGATCATTCGAACGCATCACCGAGCATCGATCCTTTTAAGGACCTCCGTCTCATTTCTGATTCGGACTCTGACGACGAACGATATCTCCGTTTCCGCGCGGAAAGACCAGCTATCGAACGTTTACCTTCCGAGCATTTGCGTTCGGTAGTGGTCATCCCGCCGGGCAGTGGACTTATCCGTCACGAGGAGCTCGCCTGTCAAAGGCACCCGACTCGGCCCGAGCTCTGCGTGCCGCCAGCTCGTGCTCCCCGGGCCGAATCGCTGGGTCTTCGACAGCCGATAGCTCCAAGACCACGAGGCCGGTCTCTATCACCATATCTTCGTGAGAACCCGCCAGTTCCACCGCATCTGCATCGTTCGGTCAAGATCCGGCTAAATCCATCGGTGACTGTCAGAGTTCGCCCACGGGTCCGTACGCCGCCAAGGTCACCCGTCTTGCCAGCAAAACGGCACTTTGGTCTCGCTATCCTCTCGTCTGTCGAGAAAGCGCTCAGTCCGTCATCGTGTCGACAATCAGCCATCTCTCGCCTCGGCCCACCGGTGACTCCGCTTGAAACGCTTACTCCACCAGCTTCGCCCGACGATTCAGCCACGCAGCTTCGCAAAACCGACAATCCACCACCAACGGCTGATCCCTCAACAGCCTCGACACGACGTAGAGAGCGAAATTGGAAGAGAACTTTGGCCAAAAGACAGCAGAGGAAGGCCGAATAAGAAAACCAGGAGACTAGAAACCAATCAGTCCTTTTCAGGACCACAAAAAATTAACGCCTCGGAACACCGTCGTTTACCGCCTAACAAAATGTCTAGCTGTGGCTCATGTTGATTATACCACGGAACGGCAGGCTCAATGTGCTCATATATCAATGTTGCTTGTCTCGTAGGGTTTTGATACATTTCGAAACGAGTAATATGTCACGTTCCATGGCTTCAGATACATTGTAACTTGTGATGCAGTAAGTGCATCAGATGCTCGACTGCCCGGCGAGCCCCTGTGTGATCGTTGTCGTCGGCCAAGGATAATTTGAATATAGCAGAATATTTGATTGTCGTATTTATGTTTCATGTGAGCGCGACGATCGAAGGAGAGAAGACCGTGGACAGCTTGCCAATACATCGTATAAAACAGACAGTTGAGTTGCCTACGAAGCGGCAAGATCTCGAGATCGTACACGGTACGCGACGGTATAGACTTTGTGTAAGTCGTGTGTGCGATACGCGGTGTGTGTGCGATACGTGACATCCAGGGTAACCCTCTGGATGTTTAGGTCGACTCTTGGTCGAGCTCCACAGGTAAGATTACCCTAAGCCCTCTTCGTGAGGAGTGTGGCCGGCTCGACGAGAGCTCGAGTGCGCAGAGTGTGTGTGTGTTTCGGCGGCCGAACGAGGGAGCCGATCATCACTACGTCAAGGGAGGACGACGAGGCATCCGGGCTTACCGATCATTACTGTGTTACAGGAGGAGCACCCAGCCAGACGACCAGCAATTCCAGCAGCGGATTTCACCGGTGGTGAGTCGGGCAATGAGCTTGCCGTTACGTGGTGTTGTTCCCCTCTAAGCCTCGCACTCGACGTGTCGCTACGCGAGAGCGCCGACGACAAGTCCTCGGGCCGGCTCGGCCTTGTATAGTAGAGCGATAAATAAATCGCGTATTTAGTAAATTCCTGGTGGTTATTAATTATTGTGTGAATGAGCCCGAGACCCCTTTCTCTTATTCTATTTAGGTATCGAGCAGACGGATTCGCGACGGACGGACCGACGACGAAGGGACAGACGTGGCCGACAAGGGTCGTGGATCCGTGCAGTAAGTTCTAGGTCACAAACTTATCGTGTTTAAGTCTAACAAAATAGACTTCGAATCATCTCCACTTTCTAAACCATGTATAATAGTTTCTAGATATGTCAAAAAGTTCATTTTTGCTTTTTTTTTGCAATAATGTCCACTACTAAATATTTGTCGACCGCATGAACATTTTTATTCCGGGATATTCCTAATGCTTCATTTTTATACTCTTCGATCTGAATCTCACTTAGAGTTGGAAAAACTTTTTGTATGTCTTTGAAACATGCCGTGGAATTAAAACGAAAAATGTTCTTGATGCAATCACTTACTTCTTATTCTTTTAGTTGGTTGGCTTCGGAATTTGCCTTATAATCCATTTGAAAGTATTCAGAGAGTTCTGAATGACATTTTAGTAAAATGGAGATTGTATTTTCATGTTTATTCCCTTTATAAGTGGAAGTTAGTTGAAGAAATTGCTCTGTACATTTATGAAATAATCCTATTATTTCCAGCTGACTTGCGTTATCAATTGATAATTGATTATCCAACCTTCCTAAATTTATCCAGTATTGCATATTCAAGGTAACGAAAACACCATCTGTATCTGTGTGTCCTGAATAATTGAAATATTTAGGTTCTTTTTTCTTATAAACGTCATAAGTACTGATAATTATGCAATCAACATGATCAACACCATGAATAGTAACACAATTATCCAAAATATAAAAAAATCTGTCGATAGATTCTTTGGATTTATGTTGACTCACTTCAATCCAGTAAATCTTATGATTTGCCCTTATTTTGCAATCTGAGATATTCTGTTTTCTACTGCGAGCAACAGTGTTATCACTCAGAAAGCTGACGTCATTAAAATGATCTGTTTCCGATTGTAATGGATACATCTCCTTATGTATGCTTTGCAATAACAATTTACAGAAATCACGTTTTTGAAAAAGCACTTTCACAATGACATCATCCATCATATTCATTACATAATGTTTATGCTTCTTTTTTGGGTCATTGACCAACTTGTTATCAGCTGAGCGCTTAGACATTTTAGAGCATTCAAACAGAAGAGCTTGTACAATCAAGAGTAAACGAGTTAAATTCCAGACTTGGGTTATTAATCTATGTTAATTTCGCAATGAAGATTTAACTATAGATGAAAATGCTGTAATTTTGGGCTGAGTGGTTTTGGAGTAGCTATAGTCCAATTGGATGATGTAGTAGTTAAAACTGAAGAGTTTGTAAAATCAAGAGGGTACAAGCGAAGAATGCTTCATAGCACTGTTAATCTCTGATATGCAGATGAGTTTGCAAGCAGCTGGGCGCTTGAGCAAGTTGGAACTCTCGAGTCAGTTCAGAAAAATTAAAATCCAGACTTGGGTGTCAATCGGTTGGTGAAAGCCAAATAAGACCTGAAATGTTCATTTTCATGAGTTGTTCGAATAATAACTACAATATCGCTATCAATAGTAAGTACTAAATTATAAGCCATAAGATTATACAAGTTGATTCAACATCTGATTTAGAAGTAATTGATGACAGAACACATTGCATAGGGTATTTTAGACTCGACAGCACGTTCTGCAGACTAAACATAATGGATGTAGTATTTAATGACTTAATACTTGTACATGAACTATTTCCCTCAATTTATAGCAGTGCTAAACAACCAATCCATCATTAAAGAGTAAGCTTACTAGGTGCATGCGATTCTGTATTACATGAAAAAAATTTGTTAGGAAAATATTCGATAACAGTCGCGGACGAAGTAATCAGATAAAGTTGTTCAATAGGTATAATATACGTGAGTATAATATTTTAAGCCAATGCCTGATTGTACGGATAAAAAATTACAATTACGGTTTTAAGAAAAATCGAAATATTTATGTTCATGTTGAGGCTTCTTATAAACAGAGAAATTTGTAATGAATATGCAATCTACATCTTTGCACTTACAAGTTTGACCTGGCTTTACTTTTACAGTTCTACTATCTCTCATAGTGAGAAGAATCTTATCTATAATTTTAGTGGACTCTTCAAGACTCGCTACTCTTAATCTGCACTTATGCTACAGCTATTTGAATCATGCAAAACAATATTAATATTTGAATATTCAGGTGCTGGATTTAATGCAAGCAACCAGCAGCAAAAAAATTGGAAAGAGCGAGTATATGGCCATGGAATACACAACGCTTGTATCACTGACCTACAAGGTCAAATTATGGTTTACGACACTTGATTCTGTCATCTGATCTGACAGGACAGAAAGTGTGACGATGGTAGAGCAGTGAGCCACGTCAAGACTCAATAACTCGCAGGTATCGCCATCGCGTATTTGCTGCACCTAACTTTTTGCCGGAAAAAGGATCATGATCTCATAAGATTTGAATACGAGCAACCAGCAGCAAAACATGAGTAAAAAGCGAGCTTTTGCCATGGAATAAACAACGACTGTATCACTGACCTAGAAGTTCTTCGTACAGCCGAATCTTTTTCAAATAATGGTTTACGACACTTGATTCTGTCATCTGATCCGAGTGCTTAAAAAGTGTGACAATAGTAAAGCAATGAGCCACGTCAAGACTCAATAACTAGCAGGTATCGCCATCTAGTATTTGCAGTACCTCACTTTTCGCCTGAAAAATGTTCATGATCTCATGAGATTTTAATTCAAGCAACCAGCAGAAAAAAATAGGAAAGAGCGAGTTTTTGGCGATGAAATACTCAACGACAGTATCACTGACCTAGAAGGTCTTTGTACGGCCGAAACTTTTTTAATGATGGTTCACGACACTTGATTCTGTCATTTGATCTGACAGGTCAAAAAGTGTGACAATAGTAGGGCATTGAGTCATGTCAGGACTCAAAAACAAGCTGGTATCGCCATCTCGTATTTCCAGCACCTCACTTTTTGCCAAGAAAATGATCATGATCTTATGAGATTCGTAGACGAGCAACAAGCAGCAAAACATGAGAAAAGTGCGAGTATTTTGCCATGGAAAACACAACGACTGTATCTCTGACTTAGAAGGTCATTGTACGGCCGAAATTTTTTGAATGATTGTTGACGACACTTGGTTCTGTCAACTGATCCGAGTGCTTAAAAAGTGTGACAATAGTAAAGCAATGAGCCACGTCAAGACTCAATAACTCGCAGGTATCGTCATCTCATATTTGCAGCATATTTAATGACTGCACAATTGCCGGTGCAGGTGTCGAGTCACCTGGTTCTTCTTGGAATGATATTAGATCGTTTTGCACAATCGGGCTTTCAATTTGTTGCTAGTCTTAATTTTCGACTTGTATCACAGGTGCCCGAGAAGGTATTGCTGTTTTCCTGTTTCTCTTGCCCGCATTCACGATTTCAGAAATTTTCTCTCGCGCTTGCGCTTTTGCTGCGCGCTCTGGCAACGGTGCCATGCTGACGACGCCGTCCTCGTCGATGTCGCTCTTATTTTTAATCGAAACTTCCTCTATTGCTTCGAATTTCGCGGCAGGAATTAGCGAATCGTCCGAATCCGATGACGACTCGTTGTCAAATTTCTCTTTGTCTTGGCCGTACTTTGTTTGCTTATATCGCCGCGTTCGTATTTTAAAAATTCGACCCGGGGGGTGATCCAATTCCTCCGGCAACTTATTATCATTTTGCTCTTGCGCATCGGCCAACTGATATAATTGCTGTTTAGACAAATTTGCAGGGTTCTCTGCCGAATTGACAACCGGATTTCGAGACAGCGCATCAGCGTTCGCGTTGGCAAGACCTCGTCTATAGACGATGTCGAAATCATACCATGTTTGCAGCTCCGCTTTCAGTCTATTGAAGCGGAGATCTGGCTTTTTTGTATTATAAAGATGAACAAGAGCTTGATGGTCAGTGTAGACGGTAAATTTCCGTCCCCATAAATAATAATAAAATTGTTCTTTTCCGAAGACTATGGCTAGCAATTCCTTGTCATACGTAGGGTAGCGTAACTCGGCACCCGTGAGGCAACGCGACGCGTACGCGCAAACACAATCAGACCAGATCTTCCCTTGGCCAAGTATAGCTGATATCGCGAATTCGCTGGCGTCGCATGTAAGAATAAAATCTTGCGATAAATCCGGGTTTTGCAGTACTGGATATTCACACATTCGCTGTTTTATATCGGTGAACGCGTTGTTTTACGCCTCGCCCCATTCATACTTTACAGTTTTCTTCAGCAATTGCTGAAGAGGTCTAACTACCGACGCGTAATTTTTAATGAACTTCCGATAATACCCAGTGAGGCCTAGAAACTGCTTAAGCTTTTTCTTGTCTGTGGGCAAGGGAAAATCGCGCATGGCCGCGATTTTTGTGTCGTCCATACGTATTTCCCCATGACCGACAATGTAACCCAAAACATGCGCATCTCTTTTGAGCATTTGACATTTCATCGGCTCAATAGACATATTCACTGCCTTGAAGCGGTCGAGCATACACTTGAATCGAACATTATGTTCTTCTATTGTCTCCCCGTGAACCATTACATCATCCAAATATATCTCGAGTTCTGTGCCCTAAAGGCCCGCCAATGCTAGTGACATTGCCCGAGAAAATACGGACGGGCCTGACTTTATTCCCATTGCTAGCCGTTTGAACTCGTATACGCCATTTGGCCCGGCGAAGCCCGTTTTATGCGCGGAATTTTCGTCCATCGCGATCTGATGAAAACCGTTACGCAAATCTATACACGATATGTATTTAGCTGATGCAAGTCGCTCCAGTATGTCGACCGTTAACGGCAAGGGGTAGCACTCGTTTTCGGACATCGCGTTGAGCTGTCGAAAATCAGTGACTATGCGCCACTTTTTATTTCCGTCCGCGTCAAGAGTTTTCTTGGGTACGGCCCAGGGTGGGCTCAACCATGGCGTATTTGATGGTTTTATTACATCATTCTTTATTAATTTATCGAGCTCTTTTTGTATCACATTTTTTATTTGAGGGGGGTAGTGGTAATATTTTGGCGTAAATGGCACCTCCGAGGTGGTTTTAATCGAACATTTAAGCGTCGTAGAAATAGGCAACGGCTCGCCGTCCAACCCGAACACGTAAGGGTTGTGCTCGACTAATTCTCTTCTTACTGCAGCGAGCTCGGTTCTCCGTCGAATTTTGGGATTTGCTTTACGGCGTCGTTAAATAATCCGAAGTAAGACGGAGTGGAGGGTGCGCGCCCCGTCGGATACTCAGTATGCGCCTTTTGTTGCATAGTCGCCTCGTACTCTCGACTGTCTCGCCGCGGCTCATGCGCATACTCACGCCCTTGCGCGCTACCCGGAAAATTGCCGGCCGGGCCTGCATACGCATATTTTCGATCTTGCGGCTGGCCATTATACCCATTATGGCCTTGATTTCGCGATTTCACATAATCATCGATATGCGCCAGCAATCCCATTAATTCGTCGTCTACCTTAGATGCATCATCACTACTATTGATTTGACAAAAAGGATTACTATTTGAACCGGTTTCGGGCTCGATGAAGTCGACCCCCATAACAATCCGCAGTCATTCAAGGGCGTCTCCTTCGTAACGCGTGCTCCGATCGCCGTGGCCGGGTGTGATGCATTATTTACTATTTTCGTATAACTCTCTATCGCTCTATTATTTACGAGGGGACTCTGGAACCTCACGCTACGCGCTGCATTGCTACGATTATCTGTCGGTTGATTGTCGGTGGGCCTGTAAGCAGAATTGTGTACGTCCACCAACACTTCATCGGCTCGAGTCGTCGATAATGCGACCATTGAGCTCGTATTAAAAGTTTGTGTTGCCGAACATCGTTGCTAGCTCGTCGACACTAGCGCTCTGTTGTGCATTAATTCTGGGCTCATATTGAGTCTCAGACTCTGGGTGCCCGTCACTCCGTGATGTATCAACCGACTGCATTTCGATAAACGAGCCTTGTCTATTGACAAAATCTGCGAAGCCCGGATATTGTTCTTCAATGAGCGCTCTGTGCTCGGCCTCCGAGGCCTCCGAGGCGAGGTAATTCCTCGAAACTTTGCGCTGCGACACGTACGGAGCACTCGCCTCTCCCCCCCCCCTTGCGATTGTTACGTTCATCTGACATTATGATCAATGAGATAAATTTAAAATTTCCAAAGTCTTCTAAAGCTATTAGGCAATGCCGCTCCCAACTCAATTGCGTTTATTTAAATAACTTCACAATCAGTAAATCAATAATTTCACTTACCTGTCGCAATGGTATAGGCGGCTTGCGATTTATTCCATGCCACTTTTACAACCCTGCGATTCACTCTTCCGACGATGTATTAGTACTGCTGCGTGCGGTGTCGAACTCGTTTTTTTTTTTTTTGGTTAAAAAAAAGACAAAAACAAAACTTTGCAACGATCACTAATAAACAACAGTCACCGACGAACACACCTAGCACCAAAATTAGGGGGAGTGCCGAGTGTTACGTGGGATGAAGGTAATAAAATAAGATTGAGACAGTGGATTAGACTGGAATTGACAAGAGGGGAGGGGCCGAAGTCCGGCGATGCGATGCGCTTCAGCGTTGGACTGCTACTAATGAGCTGTGCTCATTACTCCCGTTAATGTTACTCGTCATAGGTGGGAACCTTGCCGTCCCACATGACAGTATCGTCATCTCATATTTGCAGCACCTCACTTTTCGCCTGAGAAATGGTCATGATCTCATGAGATTTGTATACGAGCAACCAGCAGCAAAATATGAGTAAAGAGCGAGTATTTTTCCATGCAATACACAACGATTGTATCACTGTCCTAGAAGGTCTTCGTACGGCCGACACTTATTAAATTATGGTAAACGACACTTGATTCTGTCGCCTGATTCGCCAGCTAAAAAACTGTGACAATAGTAAAGCATTGAGTCACATCAGGACCGAATAATTGGCAAATTTGGCCATTTCTTATTTGCTGCTTCTCACATTTTGACGGAGAAATGATCATGATCTCATGAAATTTGTATACGACCATTCAGCAGCAAAAAATAGGAAAGAGCGAGTATTTGGCCATGGAATACACGACGAAAGTATTACTGACCTAGAAAGCTTTCGTATAGCCGAATTTTTTTCAAATAATGATTTACGACACTTGATTCTGTCAACTGATCCGAGTGCTCAATAAGTGTGACAATAGTTAAGCATTGAGTCACGTCAGGACTCAATAACTAGCAGGTATCGCCATCTTGTATCTGCCTGTTCGGTCATCTCTGAGATACTTACATATACCATGGCTTACAGCACCGACTACTGAGAGGCGCATGATTCAGGTTCGCGTTATTAATATTTTATTACCGATATTCTACGAGACGTCGGCCGGCATGCGATGTAGTGTTCTTTTGTTTACGTTTGCTAACTCGACTTACGCGTCGTAAAGTGTCCGCGCGGTTCGCCTTTATCTCACAGCTGTGGTTCATGTGTGTATGCCTAATGTCGAAAAGACATTGTCGTTCGGCGGCCCTGAGCTGCAACGAGCACAGTCTAGTTTTCACTACAGTCACGCACTGACCACAGCGAATTCATTTAAAAATCGATTCAAATAAAGGGAGGTTTTTTCAACGTTTTTTCCTCTTAAACCCTTGTTTTATTTATTCACCTTTTTTACATCATAATTACGAGAATTTAGATTAATTCTGAATTCTCGACGAAACATTTTGGTGCCTCCTGTGATGTATGAGTGATTACACAAAGACATAGTGATCATACAAGTACAATTATAAGAATCCCCTGGTTTATCAAATATTTTGACAATAAAGTGAAAGTGAATAATTGTAAAGTGACGATTTCGCATAAGTTGACAAATAACAATGGCTAGCGAGGTCGCACGTAAGCGAGGAACCTTGAAGGGCAGGGTTACTGTCTTGAAAGGTCTTATATCTAATAATGAAGTCGACCCATTGAATGCCAGTATTCGCTTTGAGCGTGTGACCGACTTGTTTAGAGAATACGAATCGCTCGTAGAAGGACTAGTTTATGAAGAAGGAATCTCGAAGCTGATCAAGCACGAATCGTCGAAAATGAATATTACGAAATGGCAACAAAGGTTAGAACGCTCATGATCCCAAATTCTTCGAATCCTGGTACTTCTTCAATTTTTGTATGCCAGTTGGAAATTCAATGATGATTGAGCGTCAACAATTAGTAAAACTTTCAATCGCCAATCTTCCGCAGTTCGACGATAATCACGAGAAGTGGTTGTCTTTCAAGAACACATTCTTATCAATGATAGATGCACGTACTGATGTTGACGATTTGAATAAGTTCTTATATTTAAGAGACTGTTTGAAAGGCTCAGCATTTAATAAACTCGCTTTGTACGATGCAAGTGCCGAAAATTATGCCAGAGCCTGGAAAACATTAACGGATGAGTATGAGAAACAGCGCGTACTCGTTGCAAAGCACTACGACGGTATTATCGACATTCCTTCACTCACTGTAGCGTCATCTGAAGGCTTGACCAGGATTATCGATGATGCACAACAGTATATAAGTATGCTTGAATCTCTCAAGGTAAAGATAGACAAGGGAATGATTGTTCGAATCATCGAGAAAAAACTTCCTATCGATGTCCGAATGAAATGGGAAGAAACACTTAGTTTTGATGAGTTTCCGACATTTGAACAATTGTGCAAATTTATCAGCGAGTACGTTTTCAGAATAAATTCATTAAATTCTAATTCAGTACAAGGGAACGCATCTTTTAACAACAAACGCCGTAATGAACATCCTCATAATAATTCTTCAAAAACACGCAAAACTGATTCAGGCGTTAAAGCATTTGTAACAAGTTTTCAAAATAATTATGCATATTGTAAGAATGCTCATCCTATATATATGTGCGAAGAATTTGAAAAACTTAAGGTACAACAACGTTGGGAAGTTGTGAAATCTAAAAAATTGTGCCGTAATTGTTTACGAACGCACACGGGTCCATGCTCTTTGTCTCATTGTAAATTATGCAATCGATTTCATAATACTCTGTTACACGATGAGTCAGTAAGAAGCAATTCAACCCGTACACATAAATATAATAACACCAATGTGAATTCGCTAATAGCAACAATGAAGATGCTCTATCATGACTAGGAAACCGAAACTTAAGTTTAGCGTCACAATCTCCTCGTGCTCAGTTGATGATGAGTGCCTGATTGTTGTGAAAAACGCAAGAGGAGAGTTGATCGAAGCAAGAGCGCTATTAGATACTTGTGCTACAGCAAATTTTATTACGGAAAGACTAGCACGACAATTAAGATTGCCATTACATCCTTGTTCAGTGCCTATTGGTGCAATAAATGATATGAATACGACATCGACAAGCAGCGTTGAATTGCACATTGATCTCGGAACAACACATTTCAAAGAAATATCAAAGCATTGACAATATCTAGAATTGCTGAGTTCGTTCCAGATGAAGTCTTTCCCCGAGAGTCGGTACACATACCCTCAAACATTCGACTTGCCGATCCTCAATTTCATTTACCAAGACCAGTCGACATTTTAATTGGAGCAGGTTTGACCTTATCTTTTTTCAGCATCGGACAACATAATTTATCCAAGGGGAGAGGCGATTTGATACTACAATAAACACAGCTAGGATGGTTGTAGCCAGCAGTCTTGACGAACCAAAACAAGAAATCACGTTTCTTGTAATTTGCTTAGTATATCCGAGAATTGGAAAAATTTTGGAGGATTGAAGATTTAGATAAAGATTCTTCGAAGTCTCACGAAGAATTATTATGTGAACGACATTTCAAAAATCATACTTCTCGAGATAGCAATGGTCGATACATCGTCAAATTACCCTTCAAGGACGAAAAATAATTTGGGCGAATCACGCGCACAAGCATTAAAACGTTTTTATACATTGCAAAAAAACTTGACTCAAATTTGAATTTAAAAATGAATACTGCAAGGTAAAGCAAGAATACATAAATGCAGGGCATATGTCTTCGATCCATGACGAAACAACACCTGGTTATTACATGCCTCACCACGCTGTGATGAAGGAATCGAGTAATACTACAAAGGTACGAGTCGTTTTCGACGCCTCTGCTAAATCCTCTAGTGGAGTTTCACTAAATATAAATTGATGATTGGACCGACGATTCAGGCCAAATTGTTCAGCCATCTTTTACGTTTCCAGTCATATGTTTACGTCGTTACAGCTGATATAGCGAAGATGTACCGACAGATCTTAGTCCACCCAGACGATAGAAGATTTCGAATATTTTGATATCACGATGGCAAAATACGGACATTTCAATTAAATACTGTGACGTTCGGAGTATCGGCTGCACCTTATTTAGCTATTCGTACAATTCCACAGCTGACTGATGATGAGGGCAAAAACTTTCCAAAGGCTGCATACATTTTGAAAAATGACTTGTACGTTGATGATCTATTGACAGGTGCAGACTCATTATCTGAGGTAATTAATATTCGAGATGAAGTGATTGCTTTGTTGCGGCGTGGAGGATTTGACATACGTCAATGGTCATCAAACCATCATCATGCACTAGATAATATAGAAGCTAAATTCGTAGATTTTGGACTGCGTTGTTGATAAAAGTGCAATTTTAAAAACATTAGGCGTTGTGTGGAATTCGCAAGTTGACGAATTATTATTTAAAGTGGAAGAAATTGACGTTTCTGCAAAGGTGACGAAAAGAATAATATTATCTAATATTTCCAAAATTTTCGATCCTTTAGGACTCATAGGTCCAGTAATATTACAAGCTAAGCGATTAATACAAGAATGTTGGAAGGCGAAACTAGATTGGGATGAATCAGTTCCTCAAGAAGTATATACCTTTTGGAAAACGATCATCACCCAACTTCCGTTGATAAGGAAATTATCATTTGAACGTCGTCTGCTGATAGAAAACCCAACGCGTATTCAGATTCATGGCTTCTGTGACGCAAGCAAAGCTGGTTACGGTGCGTGTATATATGTCCGATCGGAAAATACAACAGGTCAAGTACGAATAAGTCTAGCTTGTTCAAAATCGAGAGTTGCGCCAATAAAGAAGGTCAAAATACCACGCTTAGAATTATGTGCAGCTCAATTACTAGTGCATTTATACGAAGAAACGGAATTCGCATCACTATTTTCGACACATAACATTACATTTTGGTCTGATTCAACCATTGTATTGCAGTGGATCAAGAAAGAGCCACAGACCTTGAAAACACATTTGAAGCTAATCGTGTGGCAAAAATTCAAGCTCTCAAAGGTAGAATAAAATGGAGACACATCAGGACACATGAAAATCCAGCAGATGCTTTATCACGAGGACAATTTCCACAAGAATTTACAGAGAATTAGTTATGGTTTTCTGGGCTGACTTGGTTGCGCCAATCATCTGACCAGTGGCCATCAGAGCAAATTCAAACAATAGCAGATCTGACTGGGGTACGAGCAAACAGGTGTTTAATCTTATCTACTTTCGGAAACGATATATTTCAACGATTTTCGACGTACTCCAAATTGTTGAACACTGTGTCATATTGTTTGAGAGTCTCGATGTTTAATACCTTTAAAAAGGATATTCATATTGGAGTAAAGGAGAGAATTAACACCGAAAAAAGAATTATAAAAATTATTCAAGGAGAAGGTTTCAAAAAAGAGATTACTATTCTTCGCGAGATGAAAAATAGCAAACGCACGCGATTGGCAGCTCTTGACCCCTTTATGGACGCAGACGGTTTGTTGCGCGTGGGAGGTCGACTGTTAAACGCATCAATTAAGAATGATCAAAGGAACCCAATACTGTTACCTTCGTATCATCACGTAACAGATCTCATTATACAAGATTATCACGTCCACTTCCATCATGCAGGTATTCAGACTACCTTGAGTAATTTGCGACATCGATTTTCGCTTTTGGACGGAAAAAATCAAGTGCGCAGAGTCATTCACCGTTGTATAATTTGTATTCGGCACAGGCCGAAAATCATGCACGGTAAAATGGAAAATTTACCTCCGGCAAGAGTTCAAGAATCATACCCCTTTCAACACACAGGAGTAGATTACTTTGGACCATTATTTATTAAAAAAGAAGAAATTGCAAAATCGTGGTAAGGTAAAAGCATATGGATGTGTATTCGTTTGCATGTCCTCAAAGGCAGTCCATATAGAAATAGTCAGCGATCTCTTTACAGACGGATTTTTGGGTGCTCTCAGACGCTTCATCGGTCGGCGCTCTCGTCCATCACATATATACTGACAATGGTACCAATTTTGTTGGAGCAAACAACCAATTGCGAGAATTGTATGCCTTATTAAACTCAGAAGCATTAAAGGGAAAGGTCAAAAATTTTCGGCTCGAGAACATATAATTTGGCATTTCAATCCTCCGATCTCTCCACACTTCGGGCGGAATATGGGAAGCCGCCGTTAAGTCCTTCAAGCACCATTTTAAACGAGTACTAGGAGAAAAATTACTTAAGTTTGAAGAGATCAACACGTTTGCCATCGAAGTCGAAGCCATACTCAACTCAAGACCATTATGGTCGTTGTCAACGGACCCGAATGACCCATTTGCTATCACGCCAGCTCATTTAATGATTGGACGCCCTCTAACAATGTTACCAGAGGAAGACGTCGAAGATGAGCCTGAAAACAGGTTTACAGTCTGGCGTCTTAGCGTCAGAATTCATTTCTAAGGCTCAACAGCATTTTTGGAGACGATGGCACTTAGAATATTTAAGTGAACTTCAAAAACGACAGAAAAGGCATTCAAGTTCAGAAGAGCTTAAGCTGAATGATGTCGCAATCATCATTGACAAAAATACTCCGTGCATGCAATGGAGATTAGGAGTAATCGAAGAAATTCATCCTGGCACAGACGGAATCACTCGAGTAGCAACCATCACGACAGCCCACGGACATTTCAAACGCAATATAACTCAACTTTGCCGACTTCCAGTGACCAATTAATTCAATCACATCATTTTTATAATTGTTTTAATCGTTTTAATTACAATTCTTTCCATATGATTCAATAATGTACAAAATATACAATCAACCATTACAATTAATCCAATGCAACATTCATAAATCACATAATTTCTCATCATATCGCAACGCGGGGAGAATGTTCGGTTCTCTCCGAGATACATACATATACCATGGCTTACAGCACCGTCTAGTGAGAGGCGCATGATTCGGGTTCGCGTTATTAATATTTTATTACCGATATTCTACGAGACGTCGGCCGGCATGCGATATAGTGTTCTTTTGTTTACGTTTGCTAACTCGACTTACACGTCGTAACGTGTCCACGCGGTTCGCCTTTATCTCACAGATGTGGTGTATGTCTGTATGCCCAATGTCGAAAAGACATTGTCGTTCGGCGGCCCTGAGCTGCCACAAGCACAGTCTAGTTTTGACTACAGTCACGCACTGACCACAGCGAATTCATTTACAAATCGATACAAAAAGAGAGGTTTTTTCACAGTTTTTTCCTCTTAAACGCGTATTTTATTTAATCGCCTTTTTTACATCATATTACGAGAATTCAGATTAATTCTGAATTCTCAACGAAACAGTGCCTTTCCTCACTTTTCGCCTGAGAAATGGTCATGATCTCATGAGATTTTAATACAAGCAACCAGCAGCATAAAAATAGAAAAGAGCGAGTATTTAGCCATGGAATACACAACGTCTGTATTACTGACTTAGAGGTTCTTCAAACAGCCAAATCTTTTTCAAATGATGGTTTACGACACTTTATTCTGTAATCTGATCCGACAGCTCAAAAACTGCGACAATAGTAATGCATTGAGTCACGTCAGAACTCAATAACTAGTAGGTATCACCATCTCGTATGTGCCTTTCCTCACTTATCGCCTGAAAAATGATCATGATCTCATGAGATTCGTATACGAGCAACCAGCAGCAAAAAATGAGGAAAGGGCGAGTATTTTGAAATGGAATACACAACGACTGTATCACTGACCTAGAAGGTCTTCGTACAGCCAAATCTTTTTTAGATGATGGTTTGCGACACTTGATTTTGTCATCTAATCTGACAACTAAAAAAAAGTGACAATAGTAAGGATTTGAGTCACGTCTGGACTCAATAACAAGCTGGTATCGCCATCTCGTATGAGCCGTTCCTCATTTTCAACCTCAGAAATGAACATGATCTCATGAGATTTGTATATGAGCAACTAGCAGCAAAACATGAGGAAAGAGCGAGTACTTTTCCATGAAATACACAACTACTGTATCACTTACATAGATGGTCTTCGTACGGCCGAATCTTTTGGAATGATGGTTAACGACACTTGATTTTGTCATCTGATCCGACAGGTCAAAAAGTGTGACAATACTAGAGCAGTGAGCCACGTCAAGACTCAATAACTCGCAGGTATTGCCATCTCATATGTGCCTTTCCTCACTTTTCGCCTGAGAAATGGTCATGACCTCATGAGATTTACATACAAGCAACCAGCAGCAAAAAATGAGAAAAGAGCGAGAATTTTGCCATGGAATACACAACGACTGGATCACTGACCTAGAAGGTCTTTGTACGGCCGAAACTTTTTGAATGATGGCTTACGACACTTAATTCTGTCATCTGATCCGACAGCTCAAAAAGTGTGATAATAGTAAAGAATTGAGTCATGTCAGGACCGAATAATAAGCAAATTTGGCCATTTTTTATGTGCTGCCCCTCACATTTTTTCGGAGAAATGATTATAATCTCATGAGATTTGTATACGAGCAAGCAGCAGCAAAAAAATGAGTAAAGAGCGAGTATTTTGAAATGGAATACACAACGACTGTATCAATGGCCTAGAAGGTCTAAGTACAGCCAAATCTTTTTCAGATGATGGTTTACGACACTTGATTTTGTCATCTGATCCGACAGGTCAAAAAGTGTCACAATACTAGAGCAGTGAGCCACGTCAAGAATCTTGCGGTGATCCTTCTTTATTTTGATCTAACAATCCTTATGTCGAGAGAGAGATAATTACGCGAGATACATTCAATAATGTAGTAGGCTAGCTTTTGGCACCGTGTCTCAATTGTAAATCGCCGAATCAGAGAAAGAGTGTGTACGACTCTGCGCGAGCCGCAGGTCCAAGCGCGAGCTGCCGTGAGCAGACGAAAACCTGTCAAGTAGAAGGGGCAAGTGTCGACTGATGGGCTGATGATGGAGCGGAGAGACTATACTCTGTGTGGGAACGCGCGAGCAACAACATCGCGACAATAATCCGCTATTGTGTGCGTGACGAGTGAGTGCCACTGCTGAAGTGTTTGCTGTCCTGGCTGCCCTCTCGTTCAGGCCCTCGCTGTTTTGCAGTCCACATTTGTCTAGTTCTGCCCGAGTCAACCATACAACTAATACCCGTCAACCAATGTAAGTCGCCCACCTCTCTCACGTATTTTACGCCATAATTGATAACCTCTTTACTACCGCTCGATCTCTCTCGACTACGTCCCGTTTAAGCTCGTCCAACGACCCTATACTGCTGTACCGGCTAGCTGAGGTGGCCCCGAAGCCACACATAGATTGTTTTCGGTGATACTTGTAATCGCGTGCCTGATTCTATTGTTTTAAACATCATTTGTAAGCTTATGCTATCGTGTAATATCTAACTGTTACGGCGTCACTTTCGTGACTGGCGCCTATTTAATAAATTAAGCCTAATTGTTACTCATTAAAAATAACGAATCATAGCTTTATTTCGGCACCCCTCTACTTTTACCCGTTTACAGGTCTGTGTGGACGTCACGCCAGACGCCGTATCTACATCCCGAGGATACTCCGTTACATTGGCACCCAACGTGTGTGTTTTTTGTACGGGTAGATCGTCGAACGAATCGCGAAAAACATTGGCGCGGTCGAGTCGAGAGAGAGTAAAAGAAAATATGTACAAATAGTATTGTAGAGTTGTGACCTTGGCTGGACGTACACTTGTATGTCGCAGCGAGGATACAGGCCTTACGCGTCGTGTTTGGGAAAAACAATCAGCTCAGCGGAAACTGAGAGAGAATTTGGCGCGATTTTAAAAGATTCGTTACGGATTGTGACGGCAAATTCAAAACATTGGAGCGGTGTCTGTTGACAAGTCGAGTAGGGCCGAATAAATTGAAAACGTAAATATGCGAATACGAGGCGAGCTGATGCCAAAAGCCGAAATACAATAGTAGTAAGTTTGAAAATAAATAACATCACATACGATTCACATACATAATCATTTTTAGCATTACATGAATTTGGCTTCATGTAAATTTGGCTCGACAATTTGGCTCCATTAACCATCGTCATACTCACGAATGACTCATTACACACGTTCATTAATGGTGTGATACCTTAATAAGGGGACACACCAGTGTTTATGCCTATAAATGAAAAACATGAAAATTGAGGATTACTATTAAAATTTTTGTTTCTGATGTTAAAATGTTTTTATAGGTCCTTTTATAACAAAAAATGTCTCTAGTTCCTCTTATTATTAAAATTCATCCAGGATTCATATATATTGACTTGTGATTTCTAAGTCATTGACCGCATGATTTTGAATGTATCATTTATTCAATTTGCGTCCCTTGGGTCTCAAAAGTTTTGTAATAAAATTCTTTTCCACTTAAGTGTAGCAGATTTTTTATTGAGTTATTTTTTTAATCTACTAATCTCCAAATATAGCAATAAGTGAGCATTAAAATAGCTATTTTTGTTATTTTCATGCGGTCAATGACTTAGAAATCACAAGTCAATATATGAATCCTGGATGAATTTTAATAATAAGAGGAACTAGAGACATCTTTTTTGTTATAAAAGGACCTATAAAAACATATTTTAACATCAGAAACAAAAAATTTTAATAGTAATCCTCAATTTTCATGTTTTTCATTTATAGGCATAAACACTGGTGTGTCCCCTTAATAGAAAAATTTTATGTTAATTTTTTTATTCTCTCTTTCGGTTGAAAAAGTAAGTTGCCTAATTTTTCCTGTGCGAGCAAGTGAACTCGAGGTCGTTGTCGTCTGCTGACAGAGACAGCGAAAGCCTCCGGCTCAGATCAAAACAATAATATTACGCGAGTAGTACTGTACGCGAAAGTAGCGCGAAAAGCGAATAGATGGGAGTCGAGCAGAAATTAAGGCAATTCGCGTGAGAATTTTGAGTGACGGAACGGCGTGTGTGAGCGAGCATTGGGGTTAGTGAGCAATAAGAGAGAGGGCAATAGCAGCCATGAATACGAACGGTGGGTTAAATTCATCGGTGTCGCAAATGTTGGGCCGAATCGATTGGTCGTCGATGGCAGAAGGCAACGTGGTGGAAATAATACGGTGTACCATCGCAGGCGCGACTGAGGCGAGCCCGCGAAGTAGTTGCATGATGAATACTTTGAATGGGACGACGAGGTGGATAGATTGCGCGATCGACTGTTGCGGTTCGAAATTCCAGCGCGATTCGGTGTCGATAGGGCAATGTAGGACCCAGTGCGAGACATGGCGTCGCAGATGCCGACCGAGGCATCGATAGGTAAGAATCAGGCTGCTCAATAACTAGCAGGTATCGCCATCTCGTATGTGCCATTCCTCACTTTTCACCTGGGAAATGGTCATGATCTCATGAGATTTTAATAGAAAACCAACAAAAAAATAGGAAAGAGCGAGTATTTGGCCATGGAATACACATCGACTGTATCACTGACCTAGAAGGTTTCGTACAGCCGAATCTTTTTGAATGATGGTTTACGACACTTGATTCTGTCATCTGATCGGACAGTCTAAAAAGTGTGAATAAAAAAGCATTAAGTCACATCAGGACCGAAAAATTTGCAATTTTGGCCATTTCTTAAGTACTTCTCCTCACATTTTCCCGAGAAATGATCCTGATCTCATGAGATTTGTATACGAGAAACTAGCAGCAAAAAATTAGAAAGAGCGAGTATTTTGCCATGGAATACACAAACTGTATCAATGACCTAGAAGGTCTTTGTACAAACGAAACTTTTTGAATGATAGTAAAGCATTGAGTCCCGTCAGTACTCAATAACTTACAGCTATCGCCATCTGGTATATGCCTTTCCTCACTTTTGCCTGAAAAATAGTCATGATCTCATAAGATTTTCATACAAGCAAACTAGCAGCAAAACATGAGGAAAGAGCGAGCATTTTGCCATCAATACACGACGACTGTATCACTGACTTAGAAGGTCTTTGTACGGCCGAAACTTTTGAATCATGGTTTACGACACTTGATTCTGTCATCTGATCGAACAGGTAAAAAAATGTAACAATAGTAAAGTATTGCGTAACGTCAGGACCAAATAATTAGCAAATTTGGCCATTTCTTATGTGCTGCTCCTAACATTTTGCCGGAGAAATGTTCATGATCTCATGAGATTTGTATACGAGCAACCATCAGCAAAAATCAAAGAAAGAGCGAGTATTTTGCCATGGAAATCACGACTTTATCACTGACTTAGAAGGTCTCTTTACGGCCGAATCTTTTTCAAATGATGGTTTATGACACTTGATTCTGTCATCTGATCAAACAGGTAAAAAAGTGTAACAATGGTAAAGCATTGAGTCACGTCTGGACTCAATAACTAGCAGTTATCGCCATCTCGTATGTTCCTTTCCTCACTTTTCGTCTGAGAAATGGTCATGATCTCATAAGATTTTTAGACGAGCATTCAGCTGCAAAAAAGGAAAGTGCGAGTATTTGGCTATGGAATACACATCGACTTTATTACTGACCTCAAAGGTTTTCGAACGGCTTTATCTTTTTTCAATTATGTTATACGGCACTCGATTCTGTCATCTTATCCGACAGGTCAAAAGAGTGACAATAGTAGAGCAGTGGGCTACGTCAAGACTCGATAACTCGCAGGTATCGCAAACTCGTTTTTGCAGCACCTCACTTTTTGCCGGGAAAATGATCATGATCTTATGAGATTTGTGTAATGTATGTAACACACGAGGCGGCCTAAGCTGAGCGACGATCCAGGCGAGATAGTTATCTCGCAGACTCGGAGCAAGTCACAGCCTCGAGCGAGCTCTCCGCACGTACACAACATTATACTCAATAAACCATACTATCATTATCTTTTGCTTATTAATTGTGTGTCACGTTTATTTGCTCCCTATTCCCTTACATAACAGTGGTGACGAGGATAATGGTCAAAAAATATTAAAAGAACCCTCGTGAACCCACGGGAGTGTAGTGCCGATATTGTAACGGTGACTCATGAGTGAAACCGAAAAGTACTAGAGTCGGTTGGGTGTATAAATTGAACAAAGACCAAGTGATACAGCAACTACGCGACAGAGAGCAAAATCAAGGAAGAAGCCAAGTTAGACGACCTAAGGAAGGCCCTAGTGAAAGTGTTGCGAGAAACCGGAGCAGAAAAAGAGGAAAAAGAAAAAAGAGAACTCAGCGATAGTGCAAGCACGAGCAACGACGAAAGCGATAGTGAAAGCACGGGCAGTGACGAAAGCGAAGAAATGGCGAATTCAGAAGGAGCAAAGTTGGAATTCATGCTCGGCAAAGACGACTGGGAAATTTTCATCGACAGGCTAGAAATTCTATTCACAGCAAAGGACACGAAAGATGAAAAAAACAGCAGTGATGCTCACGAGATTGGACGAGGACGCGTTTAAGCTCGTAAAAAATCTCTGTGCGCCAGCAAAGCCGGCCGAGAAGAAATACGAGGACCTAAAAGAATTAATGAACAACCATCTCGCGCCAGCACCATCAGAAGTGATGGAGCGCTGTAATTTCAATCAAGCACGTCAAGGAAGCCAAGAGAACGAGTTCACAGTCCGATTAAAAAAGCTATCACTACACTGTAACTTCACAGATCTAGCAATTTCATGCAGAGATCAATTCGTGTGTGGCATAAAAGATCAAGAAACGAGGATAGAACTGTTCAAAAAGGAAAAACTCACGTTTGATCAGGCGTTAAAAGAGGCACAGGCACGTGAAAAAGCAGTGAAAATGCCCGTAATTCAAGTAAAACTTGGGACGCAAAATCAAACGCTAATGTCGATGTGTACAAATTCCTCGCTCACGAAAAAAACAAAGTTCCAACAAAGAAAGCACCAATTAATAACAGGCAAGGTGAATTCAAGTGCTATAGATGTAATCGGAGCAACCACAAAGCATCCGAATGCCGATTCAAAAGCGCAAAATGTAACGGGTGCGGAAAGCAAGGTCACATACGAATAGCATGCAAAGGCAAGCCGGTAAACTACATCGAGGAGCAAAGCCAAGCTGAGAATACGACATCATGCCAGTACAGCAGCGAAGACGAAGCAACAGCAGCCAGCAGCGCGTCAGGGTCATCGAAGCATCTATACTAACACGAGGACTTTTTCGCGATGCGACCGGAAAGTAAGAAAATAAACACAAACGCGACCGAAAGAGCAGACCCCGAATTCCTTCATGTAAAGCTTAACGATAAGCTAATCGCGATGGAATTAGACACAGGCACGTACTACTCTGTTATCTCCGAAAACTTTAGAGCCCGATTTTTCCCGAACAGTCAGACGGAGACTACGAACGCGATATTGCGTGGATATGAACGGGTATTAGAAATCTCGGGAGAACTGCGTAATATTACGGTGACAATGTTCAACGAAACGCGACAATTGAATTGTTACATAATGTCGGGCACCGGCCCGCCGCTTATCGGACGTCAGTGGCTCAAGACATTAGGATGCTGGCCATTGAGCAAATTGCTGATTAAAATGAACGATAACAAAATACAAAAAATGTACGAAGGTAACATTCAAAACACATTACTAGTAAATTCAAATTGCTTTTCGAGAAATCCCCGGGACTATACAACAAAAGCGAAGTCAAGATATATTTGCGAGACGATGCTAAGCCAATAGCTTTAAAGGCAAGGCACATTCCACATGCTCTCAAACCGCGTGTAGAGGAAGAGATAAACAGACTCGTTGAATTAGGACACTTAAACCACCCCATAGTAAAAAGCAACGGGAAAATAAAAATCTGCGGAGACTTCAAATTAACATAAACCCGCACATGATCATTAATAAGTACCCGCTACATCAAATCGATGACATCTTTACGACACTTCAAGGGGGTACTGTTTTCTCAGTTGGACTTATCACACGCGTACATGCAATTTGGAATTAAAGAAGAGTGCCGCGGACTCTTAACAATTACAACGCACGTGGGACTTTTCAGTACACGATAATGAGAGAGGGAGTAGCATCGTGCCCGGGCATATTCCAACAAAAAATAGACGAATGTTTAGCAGGCGTGCCTGGAGTAATAGCGTATTTGGATAATATTTATGTAACTGGTCGTAATAACGCAGAACACATAGAAAGACTAGAACAAGTATGCACGCGCCTGACAGACTGTAACTTACGCCAGAACAAAGAAAAACGGAACTGATGAAAGACAGAATTGAGGTATTAGGTTTCGTTATCGATCGAAACGGTTTACATAAGTCAAAGGAAAAATTAAAGCGATGGTCGAAGTACCAAGACCGACGACGACTAAAGAAATGTTGTCATTTTTAGGACTTATAAATTTTTATTCTCGGTTCTTAAAAGATAGAGCGGTAAACTTACAAGCATTGTACGAATGCGCCAATCAAAAGGTATTCACGTGGAACAAAGAATGCGAAAAAGCATTCAATTGGGTTAAATTTGAACTCATGTCGCCTCGCGTATTAGCACACTACGACGCAAGTAAAAAGGTAGTTTTAGCGTGTGACGCGTCGGCGTACGGCTTATCAGCAGTGCTCTCGCATATATACGAAGATGGCACAGAAAGACCTATTGCGTACGCGTCCAAAAAAATTCCTAAAAAAGAGCTGAACCGAGCAATAATCGATAAAGAAGCGAGCGCAATAGTATTCGGGTTCCGTAGGTTTTACGATTTTGTGTATGGCAGAGAAATTATACTACGCACAGACCACAAACCACTGCAGCATCTATTCGGCCCAAAAAAGGCATACCGCTCACAGCAGCCAGTAGGCTGCAAAGGTGGGCATATTTTCTGTCGGGTTTTAAGTACAAAATAGAATATATCAAATCACAAGACAACGGCAATTGTGATGCACTGTCGCGACTTCCCGTTGACGACGACACCGACGTGTTTAACGGAGATTTTACACCGATATATTATGTCGAGAACGGGCTACACACGATAAATTGTAAAACTATACAGTCCGAAACGCTGCGCGACCCCGTACTCAAGCAAGTCGCACTGTATGTCAAAGATGGTTGGCCTAATGAAACCGACGCGAAGTTTCGCAGTTTTAAAATAAAAAAATACGAACTTTCATTGGAAAATAATTGTTTGTTTTTGGGAATCAGAATAATTATCCCAGAAACCCTTAGGCCAGCTATCTTGCGCGAACTTCATGCATCCCACATGGGTGTGGTAAAAATAAAAATGTTTGCGCGGTCATACGTGTGGTGGCCAAATATCGACGACGACATAGAAACAGTTGTTAAAGCATGTAACGTATGTAGCGAAATGCAAAAAAAAACCCGGAAAAGCCGTACTGACGCCGTACGGCCCGAGCAAGCTTGGTCGCGGATACACTTAGATTTCTTAGGGCCATTCATGGGCCGCATGTTTTTAGTCGTAATCGATGCGCACTCCAAGTGGCCAGAAATCATTGATTTTAAAAAAATACAAAGGCATACAGGGTTGTCGAAGAATGCGAGATTCGGTTTGCCGACACACGTCGTGTCAGACAACGGGCCTCAGTTCGCGAGCGCGGAATTTAATAATTTCCTCAAGGACAACAAAATCGCGCACTCCTTCTCGCCGCCGTATTTTCCAGCCACGAACGGAGCCGCGGAAAATTTCGTGAATACGTTTAAACATAAGGTAACAAAAATAATAAAAGGGGGAGAAAGCCTAAAGAAGCGATCAACCTGTTTTTGTTCGATTATCGCAGTTGCGTGCACTGCACCACAGGAAAGAGTCCGGCAGCGTTAATGTACAGCCGCGAGCTGCGCACGCGATTCGATACATTACGCTCAACACTGTTGAGAGCGATCGAAAAGAAACAAGACGCGCAGCGAAAATTCTATAGCGGTACAAGACAGGTTGAATTTGAACCCGGACAAAATGTAAGCGTAGAGAAATTACGGCGTGGATAAAAAAAGGCGCATCCCGGGCGTAACCGAGCGGCAAGTCTCACCGGCAACGTACTCTGTAATGTCGCGCCGGGAATCACTTGTAAGAGACATAAAAATCAGCTAGTGTGCTGATGCCGCAAAACTCCGACGCTCATCTCGCCTGGCTAATAAATAAACAGGTGGAGGAAGTTGTAATGTATGTAACACACGAGGCGGCCTAAGCTGAGCGACGATCCAGGCGAGACAGTTATCCGCAGACTCGGAGCAAGTCACAGCCTCGAGCGAGCTCTCCGCACGTACACAACATATACTCAATAAACCATACTATCATTATCTTTTGCTTATTAATTGTGTGTCACGTTTATTTGCTCCCTATTCCCTTACATAACAATTTGTATACGAGCAACCAGCAGCAAAACATGAGGAAAGAGCGAGTATTTTGCCATGGAATATAGTCCAGTCAAATTAGACTCAACCCTATGTTAATTTTGACAAAATTCCTTACAGCACCGGACCATATGGGATTTGTTGGTCTCGATGAGTACAACAAGCACCCTTAGCTGCGTAACTTTTAGAGTGGCGGTTGGGGTAGGGGGAGGGTTAGAAGGGTGGAAAAATCACATTTTCGCCTCTGTAGCTTTTCCACAAACAGCAATCGAAAAAAAGTTCAGATGAAAGTTGTAGCTATTAATTAGACCTTAATTTGAGACCGACCACGATCGATTTCGTTAATTATTTACCGAGAAAAGTGCAAAAAACCCTCTAAAATGGCCATTTTTTCAATTGTATTTTATAAACAATTTCAGTTTTATCGGCACTTACAATACATCAAAATGTAGGTCTTTGAACGACAAAAAAAAATGAATTTTTAAAAGTTAAGATCGGACGTATAGTTTTCGAGAAACAGTCATTTGTTTATAAAAACACTCCCTCGGGCCTAGGCTATATCTCGATTTTTAGCAACAATAGCGAGTCCGCTCGACGCGCAAATTAAAGTTTAAGACTTGTACTTATACGTAGCAAAAAGTTTTAGACGGAAAATCGAAAAAACATACGTTAAACAATGCGATGAAAATGAGGTACTTTTTAAGTTATAAACAAATAGACCCAGAGGGTCAATTATAACAGTTAGCCGGAAATTTTTTTTTCTGTTCAATAGCTGACATAAAAACGCAGATTTAAAAAAAAAAGACTTGCCTAAGTGCTTTATTAACGGAAATAGGTTTTTTTTTTTTTAAAAATCATTGCATCGTTGTTATAAACAATTAATGAATGAAACCAACGGGGTTACATTCTCAAATACTTATATTTTACAATGACATAAAGATAATTTTAATTTCTCGAAATCTTTTTAACAATAAAACCGTACAAAGTCAAAGCTGTAATTGCTACTTTGGCGAGTGGTGGGGGGTCGCCTCTCGCTCGCTGGCGTCCCGACGCTTGAGTCCGAGAGTTCAAATCTAATTGATAAAAAAAAATTGACGTATCTCGGTCATTTCTCAACCGATTGAGACGTTTTTTTTTAATTTGGGGTGCCGTCAAAAATTACAACTATTGGTATCGTTTGTTTATAATTTCAACGTGCCTTTTTCTGATTATTTATAACAATTATTGTTATATGGATAATTATTTTCATTACAACTTATATTTAATCAGAAAGGAATTCAAAATCATTATAATTACATTTGAATGTTGATATCACAGTTATATCCTCTTCGGTTTTATATCTATCAATTTTATAACAGTAACAGTTATAAATTGCCAGAGCTAGCTAATATTCTCACATTTTTATACGCTTTCACGGGCGTCGATACAGTCTCATCATTTTACATCGGAAAACACAAAATTTTAACTGTAGCACCAACCAGTGAATTGCTTCAGTTAGCATCTGTTTTTTATGATCCGAATGCTGATAAAGATGCTATAACCAACAATGGTTGTACAATTGTGAAATTATTGTATTTTACCAATGCTGACCGGCAATTGGAAAAAAGCAGAGAAATTCCTATAACATTGAATGAATTGCGATTCATCAATTTTAATCGAAGAACAGCAAAGTCTTCGTTCAAGTTGGAATATTTACCTCCTACCGAAGGGGCAGCTAAGGAACACAGTTTACGAGTTTATTGGCAGATTCAGGCGTGGCAAGGAAACGATTTGGACCCAAATGAATATGGTTGGACTACCGAAGATGATATGCTACGACCAAAATATACTTCAGATCAATTAATACCAGATGATGTACTAAGAACAATACGTGCCGATGTGAAAAAGGCTGTGGAAATACGTGCGGTTGCCGTAAGCACGGATTAAAATGCACAAATTTATGTGGATTTTGCCACGGTGAGGATTGCGATAATAGCAGCACAATTATGGTAAATGAGATAGATGACGATGATGTTGATCTTTTGCCTATGGACGATTTATTGGACGAGGAAGATGAACCTTGCGCGAAAAAGAAAAAAACTGCTTAGTTTTTTTACTAATACGATGTATAATTTAAAAAAAAAATATGTGACTTTTAACTATTGTAACATTGTTTTTGTAACTCAAATGTTTTCTTATTTAAATAGTTATTATAATAAATTGATTCAATTTTGTAATAATTTTTATGATTTCTATTCATTATATACCTTGTACTGTTCAATTTTGAATTTTACGAATAATTATACATTTATATAGGTGATGACTATGATAAAATTAAAAAAAAAACGATGCCATTCGAATGTACCGAAGAAGAAGGTCTAATTAGCTACAACTTTCATTTGAACTTTTTTCGATTGCTGTTCGTGGAAAAGCTACAGAGGCGAAAATGTGATTTTTCCACCCTTCTAACCCTCCCCCTACCCCAACCCCACTCTAAAAGTTACGCAGCTAAGGGTGTTGTTGTACTCATTGAGACCAACAAATCCCATATGGTCCGGTGCTGTAAGGAATTTTGTTCGGAAAAATTCTAATTGACTGGACTAATACACACGACTGTATCACTGACCTAGAAGGTCTTTGTACGGCCAAAACTTTTCAATATGTTATATGACACTCGATTCTGTCATGTGATCCGACAGGTCAAAAAGAGTGACAATAGTAGCTTGAGCCACGTCAAGACTCAATAACTCTCAGGTTTAGCAATCTCGTATTTGCAGCACCTCACTTTTTGCCTGAGAAATGGTCATGATCTCATGAGATTTGTATACGAGCAACCAGCAGCAAAACATGGAGAAAGAGCGAGTATTATGCCATGGAATACACAACGACTGTATCACTGACCTAGAAGTTCTTCGTACAGCCGAATCTTTTTCAATAATGGTTACGACACTTGATTCTGTCATCTGATCCGAGTGCTTAAAAAGTGTGACAATAGTAAAGCAATGAGCCACGTCAAGACTCAATAACTAGCAGGTATCGCCATCTAGTTTGCAGTACCTCACTTTTGTCCGGAAAAGTGATCATGATCTCATGAGATTTGTATATACTGAGAGAACAGTTCACTATAAACCGCTGTTCGCGCCAACGGCGCCAAATCGAAACACCATGCGCAAACTGATTTCGCCATGCGTGCACTATCTTTGTTTCGGCGTGGTATACGCAGCGTGCATAACCTACTTCGGAATTTTACTTATTGTATTAAACTTATAGTGTTCTTGACTTGTTTTATAGTGTTATTATATAGTGTTTATATTATATTATTATGGATCCATCCATCAACTCATTATTAACAAGTTGGATGCTGGATGACCTGTCATTTTTGCTTCGTAAGTAAACTTTCACATTTTCAAAGTCATTTCATCTAATCATTGATTATATGTTTGCTCGTGTTTTACAGGTAATGAAATTATACGAGGAATTTATTAATTTAAGTAAAAGCAAATAGACTCAATAGTACCTGATAGCCATAGTACATCTAGGAATAAACTTATAATGTTTGGAACTGTATAGAAAAACTTCTAATCCTCAAAACCGGTTCTTGAAGATGTTTCAAATCTCAATCAAAATGCTTCCAGTGTTATGTACTGACCGCCCAGTGCGCAGAACTAGAAGCACACACACACACGCGCACACACCGCACACGAACACACACAATCTACCTTACCAACCAGGGAAGACCAAGGAAGGATAAGATAGGAAAACAGACACCCGCACTCGAAAGGACCTCCTGGAAATGACTCCGAGCGTGCGATGAAAAGACGCCGCCGCGATGATGAAACGAGGCCGCCGATTTCCCGAACGCGAGATGAAAGACGCCGCCGCCAAATACGTACCGAGACAGGCAATTTCCCCGAATCCGCGATGAAACGGTGCCGCCACTGAAAATCCAACCAGAACGATATTTCTCCGAAAATCGGCGCAACTCCGCCTACCGAACAATCATTGGCGCTCCCTCCCTTGCCCTCCAGCCACCAAAAACCGGCGGCTTGATCACCCGACCGGCGGCTCCCCTCCCTTTTCCTCCTCGCGCCGCCGACATCCTGACGAGTATATAAGGAGCGCAGCCCTTTGTCGCGTCATCATCATTCGTGAACAACCACCTGAGCATCCCCGAGCTCTTGGTGATCGACTTGCAAACTGGCCACATGCCCGATCTCTGTTGGACTTGAACTTTGATAGGAGAATATCCGTGAAGGACTTGACCGCGGAGCTGGTTTGTGGACTTGATCTCGAGAGCGATTAGCGAACTTTGTCTCGGAGCTAGTTAACGGACATAGTTCATTGAACAAGAATATCACGGTGCAATACTTTAACACCAAGCGCCGATATTCCCTCTTCCCCTTTTTGCAGCCGACCCCGTGCTCGAGTGTCAACCCGGGCGAGTGTCCCGTCGACCCGTAGCTCGGGCCAGGTTGTCTAAAGGAAAGAGTCGCGCCACCCGAGTCTCACGACTCACGGGTCATTGACCTCCCTTGCAAGCTCCGACTTGCAGTTCGAACGAGCGGAGCGCGTGCACGGCGAATAACAACAAGTCCGTTGTACATCGTCGACGTGATCTCCCCCGACGTAAGCCCTCCTCGCGAGAGTCGAGGCAACGTCGACCCACCTCTTTCAGGTAATTATTTTTCATCATCTCGTGCCATCGACGCCAGGAGTACATCGACGACTTCTTCGCGTTTCAACGCGTTTATCGGGAACCGAACCCACACCAGTAGCCAAGTAGAAACATCGCTTTTTACCGCCCTCTCCATCATCTACGCGCTTGCGCAGAGGCCCGAGCAAGGAACGCAAGCCCGGTACATAACACCAGTAACTTGCTATTACGAAACTTCTAAAGTCCCTACTGAAAGAGATAAATTTAAAGATTATCAAGATTTTTATACACAAAGTAATTTCTACTCAAAATTTCTATCTCTTTTACTTTTGAAATGTGCACATTATTTACTAATCATATTTTCTTATATACTCATTCATAGTACAAAAATATAAAAGAACAGGGGGGCTGCGCCCCCCTGCTCGCTCCGCTCGCCAACCCCCCGTTACAAAAAGAAAATTATTATAATGAGAAATAATAACACACCAATTTAATGTTTTGGAATAATGAATATATATTTTTTTTTTGAAAATTTTTGAAATACTTAGCAATATTGTTAATAAATTGAGCTATTGAGAACTAAACGATACCCATGCGCCCCCTGGTGGATCAGTAGGGAAATGAGGCAGATGAGTAAATTTTAAAAAATAACACGTAAAAATGGGAAAAACTGTAAATAAAAATGCTAGCGATAACAATGTTGATGTTTATCATTCTTAAAACGAAGATCACACCCTCACATAATTTTAGGAAAATAAAATTCTTGAAAAATTGTCACATTTTTAAAATAACATAAATTAAAAGTCACGACTGACAGCAGCTTCGAAAACAGCATAACTAGCACCCTACTGACGTCTGCTGAGCATTTGCCGTTCGTTTGTTGATATTGCCAAGATTCGCTCAATTTCTCATATTTGACATGCATAAACTTAAAAAACCCGTTTATTGTAATGTACAGGGATGTAAAAAAAAAAGGTCGCACGAGGATTGCATTAGTTTTCATAAGCCACCAAAAGATCCTTCAATTTTTCGTAAGTGGCTACTGGCTCTGAAAGTAAAAAATTTATCAGTGCATGCTCGTATATGTAATTATCACTTTTTACCTGAAGATTTTTTACCAGGTTTGTATCAACTCTTTTTTGTAGATCAATCATTAAATGCTTATCTAATAATTAACATTTGCATTATTATTTTTATAGTACCAGGTAAAAAGCAGCTAAAACCAGAAGCAGTTCCCTCTCTAAATGTTCCTGTTTCTTTGATAACAGCAATTACCAGAGATCCTGATTTGCAAAAAAAAAAGAAAGGAAAGAATAGAAAAAAGAAATCTAAAAAAAATGTAAGTTTGATCTGCTGTCACTTTAATCTTTAACTAACAATGATATATAATGAATCTACTCTAATTAATATCCAGAAAGCTGGATGAAGAAAACCAAGTAGTCAACGAGAATGTACAAGATTCTAATATTGAGCCCTTAGAAAGTGATGTTCCTCATATTAATTTATTAGACTCTGACAATGGTGTAGCTTATGACGCAGAACTCATAGAAGATATAACTCATAAAGATAGTGGTGGTCAAGCAACCTGTGATGTGATTGTTAAAAGTACTCAAACTGATTTGTCTGGCTCAACGTTCAAGTTGACTGATGCATTTAACAGTGAACAAAATCTGAAAATATTTACTGGTGTACTGATATTCAAGATTTTACTCACATTAGAGGAGTGCATAAGTGAATTGAGGAAAATAAGAAAAAAAAAACATTATAATTCTTTCACTAAGAGATTGTATTTTACTAACATTTGTAAAACTAAAACAAAATCTACCATACAATGCACTGGGTGTTCTATTCGGAATCAGTCATGTTATGGCAAAAAAATGTTTTATAAATACTCTAAAAGAACTCGCCTTGGTGTTGAAGTGTTTATTGAGATGGCCGAGTAAAGAAGAAATTCTTAATAATATGCCAAAGTGTTTTGATAAATATAAAGGAACTAGGATTGTACTGGATTGCTTAGAAATACCAATCAGACAATCCAAATGTCTGAAATGCAGAATTCCTACTTACTCTAATTACAAAGGAAGACATACAGTGAAAATTATGCTTGGTGTAACTCCATCAGGTATGATATCATACGTCAGCAAGGCATATGGTAGTCGAGTATCAGACAAGGCCATATTCAAAAAATCTCACTTATTAGATAGAATGATTAGAGGTGTAGATCAAATAATGATTGACAGAGGATTCTTGATCGAGAGGGAATGTGCTGAATTTGAGATTAAAATAATCAGGCCACCCTTTTTAAAAAAGAAAAAAACAATTTCTGCCAATGAAGCTACTTCAGGAGCTGATATTGCATCCGCGAGGGTACATGTTGAAAGGAGAATAAAAAATGGGACATTAGATTGGCGTTTGGAACATGGTAAACGCTGGCTACTATTGGAATGCACATATATACGTATTTCGAAAAGCTTTTGTTTTTTCGATAATGTGTATTAGCTCGATTTTAGGCTAACCTCGTAAATATAAAAGTACAAATAAACTGTTCGTTGCTGTAATTTTTCATCATATTTGTCGCTTTATTTTTCAACGTGATTATTTAAAATGGCATCAGACGATTCATCACTCGAAGATTCAGAATATGAAGAGGAAAAAGTAGAAGAAATTTTAAGAAATTTTGAAGCCGAAGCAAAGCTACTTCATACCAATTTAATGCCAAAAAAGTCTCGTTCAATCTATGAGCTAACATATTCAAATTTTTTAAAATGGAAAGAGGATAATAACGCCCGAGTTATAAATGAAGATATGATGATAGTATATTTCGACGAATTGTCAAAAAAACTACGACCAACCACACTATGGAGCAAGTGGTCAATGCTTAAAACCTTATTAGAATTGAAAGATGGTATTAAGATAAATAATACCACAAATTGAAACTTTTTCTGAAAAATTTTAATAAGGGTTATAAATCAAAGAAGGCAAAAGTTTTCAAATGGGCTGAAATTAAGCAGTTTTTGAAACAGCCGATGACTCAATTTACTTGGCAATGAAGGTATTCAAAATATGTTATTTTAGTTATGCTTCTATTTACATGAAACTTTATTTTGTTGTAACTTTTCTCTAGACGATATTAATTTTTGGAATCAGTGGAGCATTGAGATGTCAGGAATTTTGCAATATTTCATGTAATATGGTACTGAAGATACTGGTGCAAAATATGTCATTTCGATTCGTGACACAAAAAATGACTATCCTCGGTCATTTGTTATCGGAGAAATATTTTACGAAATCGTAAAAAAAATGCTGCACTCAGACCAGATGATATGGACAGGGATCGATTTTTTATAACTTTCCACAATGGAAAATGTGTTCGTCAAGTTATCGGCAAAAACAAAATCAGCCAAGTACCTATGAGCATCGCAAATTTTTTAAACCTTGAAGACGCCAATCAATACACAGGCCATAGTTTGAGAAGGACTGCCGCTACTCTCTTATCAAATTCAGGGGCCAATTTAGTGGATGTTAAGGCATTAGGTGGTTGGCAGTCCGATACTGTTTGCCAAGGATACATCGAAAATTCCAACGCTAATAGGAACAAGATATTTAATGGAATTGTCAGTGAGAATCAAAATAAGAGACTTCGTTTACCTTCATCGAAAGAGAGTGCTTCTTTTCAACCATCCAAATTATTCAAATGGTCGAATGATATCAATGCTTCCACGTTTAAAACTAGACAGCCAAATTTTCAATCAGCTAAGATTATAAAGTCTAAAAATACACCAACGTGCACGATAACGTCATCTGATATGAGTGTTTCAGGCGTTGAAAATACAACAAATTGTGCAATAATATCGTCTGATGTAAATATTCCAGACGTCGAAATTGAAAATCTATTGCAAGAAATCGAATCTAATCGCGATGTATGGTTTGACGATATTTCAAACGAAAATGTTGACCCGTCAAAAACACTCAAATCAGTTAACGTTATTGATTCGAATCCCGTTATTGGTGGAAAAAAAGTGTTAGGTGATAATTATAATAATAATAATAAAATTGAAAATAAAGTTATCGAATCACACACTGCTAAAGCATCACGTGCAATTCCATAACTGTACAATTAATCATTTATATTTATATGAATGTTCACATGTTACAGAGAAAAACTCTAAATAATTTAGCATAAGTTTCAATGAGAATCATGTATTTATTTATAATACTGTTTGTTTTGTTATAAATTTGTGTGAGTAATATCTCCAACTTTTCTTTTTTTCACGTACATATAACGTTTATATTCATCAATAAATATTTTTCGAACTAACTGTTTTGCGATCGTTTTTTTTTCAATTTTTCGTCAATATGTTTTTTCAATTTTGAGGTTTACTGTTAAACAAAGTTTGATCGTGAGATCGTGAGAAGCTCCTCGTGAAAGTAAATATAACCCTTTGTTCAATATGCACAATTCAAGAACTTTTTCAAAATCGTAAGTTTCTCGATTTTGCAGTGAAGCTCCTGATAAAAACTATCTGTTGCACAAGGTACGTTCTATTTTAATGTTTTTTTTTATTAATTTCAAGAAAATACATGCTTTTGCCCAAAAGAAGGGAAGGTGGACGGTTTTTTTTCTTTCTCTCTATATATATCGGTAAAATCAAAAAGCGCCTATTTGAAAAATTTCGATATCGATCGAAAATTTCTTGCTTTTCCGATTATAGACTACTTTGAAAAATCTTAAAATTACTAATTATATAATAATTTATAACCTAACTATAATTTTTGTAACATTATTTTTATAGGCTCTATTGGCCATTGGGGTGAGTGGAGCATGTACGGGATACGAGCTGACAAGTTTGACCCTGGAAAATGTAGAAGATATTAATCGCAACCTATTGCTCGTCATTATTCCGGTCACAAAGACAGGTGTTGAGTGATCATTCACAATCTCTGAAGATTTTTATGCAATTTGCAAAAAATTTATGAATTTGCGTCCCAATGACTGCAAATGCAATCATCTATTTTTAAAATATTCGAACGGAAAATGTAGCGACCAGCCTGTTGGGATTAATATGATCGGCACAATACCGAACAAAATTGCATCATTTTTGAATTTGGCAAATCCAGAGCTATACACTGGTCATTGCTTTCGACGTACAGCCGTAAGATTGCTAGTGGAAGCTGGTGGCACCATGACAGATGTCAAAAAACTTGCGGGATATCCCAGCGCACACGCAAAAATTCAGCACCGAAGAAGCAGCAACAATTAAACTATTTTCCATAGATCATTTATTGTAATTGAATATATTTAATAATTGTTCTGTACAAATTTACTGTACAAATTTATCAATTCAGACAACAATGAGTCGCTAATTTCAAATAAAATTAAAAATTCAATGGTTAAGTAAGAAAATTAATTCCAAATTGAACTGTTTGTCAGCTGGCTCAGCAGACATCAAAAAACAAATGCGCATCCTGCCCGGGAGTAAAAGTGTTATTTTAGTCCGGCTTATCAGCCCCAATGAAAATATTTTATAAGTTCTTAGGCAAGATTTTAAAAAGATCTTGTATAAGATCTTATGCAAGAACTAACGTATGATAATCGACCTTGTAAGTTCTTGCATAAGATCTTGATAAAATTGTAAGACATCTGGTAGCAAGTTCTTGTATGAGATCTTGATAAAACTGGAAGACTTCAGGTAGCAAATTCTTAAGAGAGTTTTTTCATTACTAGACTTGAAATAACAAGTTCTTATATAATTTGAATTACATGATTGTGATGAAGTTTTACTATTTTATCAAGATCTTATACAAGAACTTGCTACCAGATGTCTTACTATTTTATCAAGATCTTATACAAGAACTTGCTACCAGATGTCTTACTATTTTATCAAGATCTTATACAAGAACTTACAAGGTCGATTATCATACGTAAGTTCTTGCATAAGATCTTATACAAGATCTTTTTAAAATCTTGCCGAAGAACTTATAAAATATTTTCATTGGGGAGGTGCTAATAAGCGAACTTTAGGCCGGGGTATGATAAAAAAATATTTATAACTAGTTTGTTTTTTGGTTTTCTTGTATACATGGTAAAATATGATTAAAATAAGTACATTTTAAAACATTAAACATATTTTCAGAAAATATTGAATTGTAAAAAACTTCAAAAACAACAAAAGAATCATCAAAAGAAGAATAGATGATGAAATGACATTTTTCAAATCCAAGAAGCATCATTCCAAGTTGAACTTGAGCATAATACTTGTGTTTTTGTTTGAATATGTACACTCCATTGACAAGTTCCAGGTAAGATAACTTGGATAAAATTTCTGAAATTGTCTTATTTTTTCCATGGACAGGACACTTTACTTCAATTAAAACTTTAGAAGTCCAGACCACACCATCAGCACTGTATCCCATCCATGGGCAGGATGGGCGTACTAGGAGTCCAGTTTTTTCTATTTTTACTTGAAAAACCTGCTCATATTTTTTTAAGGAATTATCTTCATTGATTATACCATGGTTTGTACTTGCGTTTCCTTCAAAATCAGATAAAAATACATTTTTGTATTTCTTCTTCCAATCAGCCTTTTTATTATCACTGTACGTATAAATCTCATAGCATATGCTGCCGGTAATTCTTAATTTTCGTGCCTTTTTCCATAAATCATTCATTTGGCCTAAAGTCTTCATAAATAACTCAATTGACTCGCAGTGGGAAATTTGCACATGTTTTTCATAGAAATTACTATAATTATTACATACATCTACTGATTCAAATTTTAAATTTTCATCCCTCTCCAGCAAACTATGAACTAGAGATAAGTTGAGAATGTACTCTTGACTGTATGGTATCATTTTAAAATATTTTTTTGTTCTCCTTCGTCGAGAAAAATGAATGGCAGCTTCACCATCAGGATTACCTGGAACGTCAATTTATAAATAAACAAATATAGTTTCATTCAAAATTATTATATTTATTAAAGATTTTTTTGACTTTCACTCACAATCAATGAGTTTGTGGAAAAATAAATTATTTGTTTCTTCGTTGACCATGCAATAATCAACGTATGCATCGGCTTTTTCAAAATGACAATATTTGTCGATCGGTATGACATTTTTATATGGAAGGCTTCAATTTTTTTTCACTTTACCCCATTTCTGCGGGGTATCGGTGCAGCTAATTTGTTCCAAATTGGAGATCCCTTGTCTGTGAAATTTTAAATAACAATAAATATATGTTTTTATCTTTGATTAACAAGTTTTGACTTACCTATTTATGAATAAAAGAGTCGCAAAAGTATGTTTGCATTTACCGCTCTCGCCAGCGACACAATCACAGTCACATTTAATAGTTTTTGTATTAGAATCAATCAATACCGCAATTTCCACTTTATAAGGATCATCGTTAATCTTTGACGATGACAAGACGTATGATAAATAGAAGCTTTATTAGTATCACGTGCAACCGCACAATAAAATGTGATCGGCTAATAAAACAGCTATACCTTCGACTATAGGTCGCTTTGAATCCCCTAATATTGTATAGATATCTTCACAGCTTATTTCTAATTCTATGTTACTCATTTTTAGCTCATATCTCGATAATATATTTATGATATGATGAGCATTAACACAACGTAGCAGAATAATGGATAAATAAAAAACAAAAGAATCGCAAATATCAATCAACTTGCGGCGGCGGCAACTCCCGCTAAATTTTGGTACATTCATTTTACTATTTAAGACACGCAGATCAAACTTTTCAAGAATTTTATTGTTCCTAAAATTATGTGAGGGTGTGATCTTCGTTTTAAGAATGATAAACATCAACATTGTTATCGCTAGCATTTTTTATTTACAGTTTTTCCCATTTTTACGTGTTATTTTTTAAAATTTACTCATCTGCCTCATTTCCCTACTGATCCACCAGGGGGTGCATGGGTATCGTTTAGTTCTCAATATCGTTTCCACACCACCTATGAGATGTTTTAATGTAGACAAACTCTATGCTATCTCTGACTGGTAGACTGCAACTGTAAGATTAAAAATTTTAAAGTACCTAACAATATCGTTAATATATTGAACTATATAATATCGTTTCCACACCACACCATATGAGCTGTGTTAATGTAGGCAAATTCTACGTTATCATTCGTCAAATGTTAGTTTACAGTTATTCCTGCATTAACGTCATCAAGAGGTAATATATCAGCGCGTTTTTTTAAGTGGTTTCCCTACAAATTGTTTTCATACTAATATATATCAAAATGTTAACAATAAATAGTAATATGAAGACTATTTGCAGGCCTATTCCACATGTTGGTTGAGTAGATAATAACATAGTGAAATATTTGTAATTAATATCATTATACAAGGTTCATTTTAATTTATTTCAACATTAAACATTTCGAAATTTTTTTTTTTCAATTTATTAATTGCAAATATAAACTGTTTGTTCTGTATTTCATGTCAAAAATGTCAAATAGTAAAATTTATGAAATAATATATTATTTTTTTTCAATTGTTCAATATCAACAGTAACTATTTTGAATGTCTTTAATTTTATTACGCTTTGTAAATTTTTAAAATAAAAATATTTTTTTTTTTTTTTTTTTAATATTTATATTGAAAATAACAATTTTTGAACTATTATTTATATGAATTTAAATCAAACTACGTACTCAATGAACTAGGTGATGTACGTTATTTTACTAATTTAAATTATTTTTATAAATTCTTTAAAACATGTAATAAAATAATACGAACTTTAATCATATTATGATTAAATGTTTCTTTCCACACATATTTTTTATTGTAGTTTCATCTTTGAACCATTTTTGATATATTTTTTTTTTTGGATTTGTTGTTATCTCAATGAAGCTACGTATAACGTCTAAGACTAAATATTCCTTTTTCAAAATAGAACTTAAATTGTCAAAATTTTGTCTTTGTTTGATATATATGTATACTGGAAAACATGTATATGAAAATTATTGTATTGCTATATACATGTTGCACAAAATCTTTATTGCTCAAAGATCGAAAATTTTATCTATCATTTCTTCTGGTAATGTGGAAGCTATGGATAAATCGCATAGCCACCGGTCTGGCGAAATGTTCGAAAAATGTCTCGATAATTTTTCGCACATATATAACGTAAAAATTTCTTTAAATTTTCTTGTGATAAATACCAGAAATCGTAAGTTGAAGCAAATTTATAATAATCTTTGTATTCGAATGTCGCTGTTATTTTTTTTGTGAATACTGAATATATTCGTATATGAAATTCCTCGACAAAAATATGAATGTGATATCGATAATCGTAAGTGTCGTCGTTTGATATGAATTCGTTAATGTTAGGTATTTTGGTAAAAAAATCAAAGTTGAAAAATTTTTAATGATTATTAATAAATCGTTTCTCTCTTAAATTAAATCCATTATCCGAAAGTATATATACAATTTCCAATAATCCAGAAACATATTTCAAATGCCAATTTACTGAAAGATATCTCTTGAAATTGTATGTATTTCATTCATAAGCAGTCTTCAGAAGGAAAACTAAAATTTTGCAAATCTGCACCATGATTTAAAAGCGAAGTGATGACTTCTGGGGAGTTCGCTATCCCTATGTGTAGAGGTGTTTCGTTTCTATTATTAGTTCTATTTACGTCTATTCGAATGCCAAATCATTATTATTTCAAAAAATGTTTCTATTAATGCGTCATATAGTTTTTCATCATTTCTTCTGCAAATCAAGTGTAAAACGTGTTAGGCCTTGGTTATTTATAACAGTGCTATCCACCCCTTCTCTAATAATAGTTTGTAACTTACAATACAATACAAGTTACATTGCTGTTAACTTATAGACAGCTGTCTTATCTGATATCTCGATCCGCTCTCATTTTTGTCTGCGGCATCATGTTCTGCTTGAATTTACTTTTTCCTTTAATACATTTTCTTTCTAGCAAAAACTTACTGCGTCTGTTACAGTTATGTATAATTTACCACATAAAAGTAAGATTTGCTGTTAACTTATAGACAGCTGTCTGAACCATTAACGTGATCTGAAGAAACACGTTCGATCTGTTCGGCTCAGAAAATTTGAGTTTAAAAAGCCGAGAGTCTTCACTATCATCGATCAGCCAAAAAAATATGCAGCATCGTTCCTCATAAGTTTCAAATCGACCTTTTTCTTGCATATCTTTCATTCTTTCATAGCTTGGGATATCTCGATCCGCCTCATTTTTGTCTGTGGCATAACTGTCACAACCTACATGAAAAAAATCCAATTCATAGACGATTTCATTTATGTTTTTTCATTTAAATATCACAGTGTTAAATCGTTCTTTTCTCCATGTTCTTCTGTTCTGTCGAAGTTCGTTAAGTGTGTTAGTACCTCTATTTCAAATGTATTGGATCTGAGTAGTTCTCAATTTATTTCGTAGATCTCTTGAATTTTCTTGTAGATTGAGAGGATTTTAAATTTTCTTATATACACGCCTTCGAACGTATCTGATACATTCTCTGGGTAAGATTCAAATAACCGACATGTGGAATAGGCCTGCAAATAGTCTTCATATTACTATTTAGTGTTAACATTTGATATCTCTCTCTATATTAAAAAAACATATCGCCGCTGCTGCCGCTGTTCAGAAATATGCAAGGTGTTATGGGTTAAACAATGGGAGACCTTGTACTTTTTCCTCCAGGCCAATTAGTAAGTGATGATTAGTGCGGATCCCAAAAAACCTATTCTTATATTTTTGCTGATCAAGATCGTTCAAAATTTATTCAATATTATATTTATTCACTGTGCAAAGTACTAGTTTTGGATTGAATAATTGTATTTTACCTCCAACAAAATGTGCAAGGTGTTGTGGGTTAAACAAATGGGAGACCTTGTATATGGGTTAATAAAATGGGAACTTGTATTTTTTGTCTCCGAGCAAATGTGCAAGGTGTTGTGCGTTAAACAAATGGGAAACCTTGTATTTTTGCCTCTAAGAACATGTGCAAGGTGTTGTGGGCTAAACAATGGGAGACCTTGTATATGGGTTAATCAAATGGGTGACCTTGTATTTTCTTGCCTCTAAGCCAATGTGCAAGGTGTTGTGGGTTAAACAAATGGGAAACCTTGTATTTTTGCCTCTAAGAACATGTGCAAGGTGTTGTGCGTTAAACAAATGGGAAACCTTGTATTTTTGCCTCTAAGAACATGTGCAAGATGTTGTGGTTAAACAAATGGAGACCTTGTATATGGGTTATCAATGGGTGACCTTGTATTTTCTTGCCTCTAAGCCAATGTGCAAGGTAATGTGGGTTAAACAAATGAGAAACCTTGTATTTTTGCCTTTAAGAACATGTGCAAGGTGTTGTGCGTTAAACAAATGGGAAACCTTGTATTTTTGGCTCTAAGAACATGTGCAAGGTGTTGTGGGTTCAACAATGGGAAACATTGTATTTTTGCCTCTAAAAGATGTGCAAAGGGTTGTGGGTTAAACAAATGGGATACCTTGTATTTTTGCCTTTAAGAAATGTGCAAGGTGTCGTGGGTTAAAGAAAAGGGTGACCTTGTATTTTTTACCTCCAAGCAAATGCACAAGTTTCTGTGAGTTAAAAAAATAGGTGATCTTGTATTTTCTTGCCTCCAAGCAAATGTGTAAGGTGTTTTGTGAATTAAACAAAGGGTGACAACAACTTATTCTTATTTTACCTCCATATCAAAATTATTCAAATTTATTCAATATTATATTTTTATTCAATATTCACTCCAATCAAATATAAAATTCCCATGTCATGGTTTTAAGAATATTGAATTGTATATATCTTCCTGGCAAATATGCACGGTAGTGTGGATTTAACAAATGGTAGACCTTGGTTTTTCCTCCAAGCAACAAGTGACGAATAATTTTTTAATACCTATTATTATATAATAGAATTTATTTCAATAACTAAATTTCTACTTTTATTTCAAAAAAAGGGGTTGTGAGCGGAGCGAGCAGGGGGGCGAAGCCCCCCTAGTATTAGTATGAAAACAATTTGTAGGGAAACCACTTAAAAAAACGCCCTGATATATCTACCTCTTGACGACGTTAATGCAGGAATAACTGTACACTAACATTTGACGAATGATAACGTAGAGTTTGCCTACATTAACACAGCTCATAGGTGGTGTGGAAACGATATATATAGTTCAATATATTAACGATATTGTTAGGTACTTTAAAATTTTTAATCTTAACAGTTAGCAGTCGTTACCAGTCAGAGATGAGGCCTCGGAGGAGGGGAGGGGGAGCACTTGAGGAGGGGGGGGCGGGATGAGGGGATCCATCAAAATACAGTGAAAAATGACACAATTTTACGTGATTGGGAGGGGCGGAGGAGGTGGAGATCGAAGAGGAGGGGACTGTCTTAACGTCTATATATTAGGGGGTCCACTTTTTCAAAAATTTTTTGCATCTCGGGGGATCCATCGGAATCTGAAAGTTTGAGGTTTAAAATGAAGTTTCCTTTAAACGAGAACTCAAAAAATGATTTTAGATGGTGTCGATGGATTTTGAAGTTTAAAAACGTGCTCCTAAAAAGGAGCAAAATCGGGCAACCATTCGATTTATTTCAAACTTTGCTCAGAGCGTAAAAATGATCTTAACGATACATTTTCTTACGTATTTTTGTCTGCGGAATCGAATGCCGTAGTTGGTTTTGACCTAGGAGCACAATTTCATTGAAGAAAACACTTTTTCGATCGTTCGTTTTTCGCAAATTTCGCAAAGTTCATTTTCGAGCGAGCGGCAAATGAACAGAAAAAATCTAGAAAATTTTTTGACACCACAAAAATTTAGGATTTTTTATTACAAATCCAACGGTATATATCAGTATACACTTTAAAATTATTTTAATGCCGAAAAAGCACGATTTTATCCCAAAAAACGATATTAAAAAATGGAAAAATGGAAAAATATATTCGTTTCTTCAAGAAAATGGCTGAGAAAATTACTCATGAGAATAATTGAATACAACTATCTGATAGGTTTTTTTCTCACCTTTCAAACGCCGTTTTCAGAGTTGAAAAATTCGCAAAATTCACCGAGATACAGCTGTTTTTGTACGATGCACTTTTTTAGCTTAAAAATCGGCTTTGCTGGTTTTTAATGAATAGAGCCTGCTCAGAATTATTGAATTTTAACCCAAAAAAGTGCATCGTACAAAAACAGCTGTATCTCGGCGAATTTTGTGAATTTTTTAACTCTGAAAACGGCGTTTGAAAGGTGAGAAAAAAACCTATCAGATAGTTGTATTCAATTATTCTCATGAGTGATTATACTTAGCCATTTTCTTGAAGAAACGAATAAATTTTTCCATTTTTCTATTTTTTAATATCGTTTTTTGGGATAAAATCGTGCTTTTTCGGCACTAAAATATTTTAAAGTGTATACTTATATACCGTTGGATTTGTCATGAAAAATGCTAAATTTTTGTGATGTCAAAATTTTTCTAGATTTTTTCTGTTCATTTGCCCCTCGTCGAAAATGAACTATGCGAAATTTGCGAAAAAGAACGATCGAAAAAGTGTATTTTTTCAATGAAATTGTACTCCTAGGTCAAAACTAATACGGCATTCGATTCCGCAGACAAAAATACGTAAGAAATGTACGTAAGAATGTATCGTTAAGATCATTTTTACACTTTGAACAAAGTTTGTAATAAATCGAATGGTTGCCCGATTTTGCTCCTTTTTAGGAGCACGTTTTTAAACTTCAAAAATCCATCGACACCATCTAAAATCATTTAGAGTTCTCGTTTAAAGGAAACTTCATTTCAAACCTCAAACTTTCAGATTCCGATGGATCCCCCGAGATACAAAAAATTTTTGAAAAAGTGGACCACCCTAATATATATTAGATATACAAATTATTACATCATGCTGATTGTTTATGGGGCAGTATTCTATTACGTATGCTTATCAGGGTAACATTTCATCATTGAGGGACGATCTGAGTAAAAATTAGTGGATGCAGAGCTTGATAAAACAAAAGAGAGTACACTACCGTTTCAGTAAGAATTTCAGAAATCCTTTTATTCAAGTTATTTAGTTAAACGTTTATAACACCTGTGTTCCAAAGTCTCACTCAAGAAATAGTGGATTTTTTCCCATGTGAAAAAGAAAAAGTATATTATGATTGCAGCTATATTTTATCCGAAGAAAACAGATTAAGTAATAACTAAAAATAAAAAAGAGTAAAACTACAGGTAAACTACAAAATGCATATTCAGTAAGGCGAGGTCACATCGAGAAAAAAACAAATTTATTGGTAAATCTACACCCTCAAGTGACACAAGTAAAAACTGATACACCTACTTTTACAGGTATTGAATTGGGAAGTTTTAAATATTTTCAGTGATCAATGTGGGATTAAATCTAATTTTTTATAATATTTATAGCATCTGAGACATTGTTGGATATAAATTGTCTATTGAATAAGGTAGAAGATTTACGTGACAGTGAGAAATACCACATAATAGAGATGTGGATGAATTCTTACAGTTACAGAAAAAAGCCTATAATCAAAAGGATTAGATTTATTAAAAAATTTAAAGTTTTACAGACAGATCTTGCATATCAATTGGGGGTAATTCATTTAATGTATGTTAATTATTTGATTCTAATAGTCATGTGAATTATGAATTTCAGATTTCATATGATTTCAAAAAACTTTTGATGAGGCAGAGAAATTTCATTAAATCTTTTGACTGAATTGGACTCAAAGCGCTGAATGGCTTGTTCAGTATGCAAAAAGTTTAAGTGAAAACACGGTAAAGTTTGATGTCGCAGAATTAAATGGTACCTACGTCAAAGTCGATTACTCAAATTGGATGATGTTTTCTTAAATAAAAATTTCAACAGATGGGAATGGTGAGTAGTATTTTATATAACAGAGCACAAGCAAAACCGTTTGAACTATCTCATCAAATGTCACTCTTTAGGATAGCTGATACATTGGCTTTTCTTATTTACCTACCCTCATCAAACACACTTTCCGATCAAACCAGAGCAGTGGTACATGGAAAATAACTAAAGAGAAAAGTACCGATTCATTTATGCAACACATAAAAGTATATAAATATCTCTGATATATGTACATCATTTTCAACTGTCTCTGATGTAAATATTTCAGGACCACGAATCATTGGATACTATAACAAAAGACTATTCTAAGTTTCTAAAATCACATTTAGTGCAGGAACCGCAACCATATGTAGTTTGCTGTGGCCCATTGATGCCCTAACTTGCGTTCATGCTGTTAGATGATATCGTGTATGATTTTACTACGACGACCGAAGCAGTCGATTTTTTGTACAAAACGTTGCGCGTCTTGGATATTCAATACCCTGTTGGATGCCCTCATGTTTGGTCGTACTTGCCAGTTCATTTTTCAACAAAAAGATCGCAGAGTCATTGCGAAAAACAAGTGCCTTGAATTAGATGCGGGTATAAAAGAATTGAAGAATAAAAGGCAAAGAACCCAATAGGTATTAAAATTAAGAAATTTTTAGAAACTTAATCGTTTTTCGATTTTTATGCACCGAAGTATTACTAAATTTAATTCACAAAGTTAGTAAAATGGATCTAGATGTGAAGTAGGCCGATTAGTGAGTAAATTATACAGAATCCTAGGTTTACTTTGAGCGACGTGGATTTCGTTATTAATACATTTCGAATTTTTTAAAAAACGATTACAATCCCATTAATGAACAAAATAAATTCATCAATACATGAAGCTGTAAGTGACGAAACACAAATGGAAATAAACCATGTTTTTAACAATCTAGAAGATACTTTTGAAAATGTCAGTTCTGAATATAATCGTGAAAAACTATTCAGAGACTTGGTTTTAATATAGACGCAGACTTGTTCCGATTAGAGAGACAGAAAATTTTAATAATTGATAATGGTGCAGTTGATAAAAAAAAAAAAACCGGTAAAGATGGTTCACATTTCTTTGAGAAAATCATTAACCGACTTGCTGAATATCGAGGGATTGTTTCCAGCAATATTAGCTTATATTTCTACTCTAAATGAGTCATCAGTTATGAGTAATTTTTTACAAGGAGATTTATGGAAAGAACATTAAAGAATTTTAGTGGATGCAAAAGTGAATATGATTTGGCTCTTCCTTTATTGGGTACCACGACGATGTAGAAATCGGCAACGCTCTAGGTCCGCACGCGAGTACTAAAAAATGGGAGTATTTTATGCAGTCCTCCCTTTTCTACCGCCAGGTCTTGCCTCTAAATTAATTAGTATTCTCATAGTTGATTTATTTTATGCAAATGACAGGAAAAAATATGGCAATGAAAAAATTTTCTGTACTACGATAGATGAATTGAATGATCTCAGATTGAATCCAGTGACTATAATTATAGGCAATATTGGCTACCGTGTTTATTTTATTACAAGTCTCATTATTGGAGACAATCTTGGCCTCAATGGCATTTTCGGCTTCACAGAATCTTTTGGAAATACTATTTGTTGTGATGTTGATTCGCAGATCCTTGTCGTATGCAAAAAATGATACGAGAAGACAGACATTTGATTCGAAATCTATTAAATTATGAGGCACAATTGAAAGACAAACAGCTTAGCGTTTCAGGCATAAAAGAAGAATGTATTTGCAATAGAATAATTCAGTTTCATGTGACTCAAAATCAATATTTAGACTGTGACGGGAGATACAATTCTCACCGCACAACGAGGCTCGTTCGACACACTGGCTCAACTGCGCGCGACATACACACTGACATACACACTGACACACACACTTACAAACATACACACGAAGCAAAAAGACGATCAAGAAGTCGACGACAGAAATGGCAACAATGGCAACACAGGTACAGGACTCGCGCGGCCAAGAATGCGGACGACAAGCTCGTCGCATTTACGAAGCTTGACGAGAAGACGAAAAGCCTTAGCTTATCGATACCGCCTCGCTACGCTTGCGCGTGCGATCTGCGATGAGGCCCGGAGTACCGAAAAGTACGATTGACGAACACTCTCTGCTTCACGCTCGACCCGTGAATCTCGGTCCGGCATAATAATAGTCGTTCGGAGTGCAATTCGTAACTCGTCGCTAAGACGTCGGCAACAGTTCTCGAAATTGTCGTTGAGACGCCGATATTTGCATTTCCGATATCTGCCGCGACCCGAGAAAATTAACTCGTCATCTCGTCGTGTGATACAAGTCGATCGTATCACACGACTACGTGCACTTGAAATTGTGAATAGTGCCAATTCAACCCGTCCGAGGACAATTGGATCGATCCATCCAGAAGTGCCGCCTGACATCCCAGCCACGCCAACGCCATCCACCAGCGAGAGGGTCCACGGAGACATCGACGCTGAAGAGGCCGGCCGGCGTTATCTTAAGTACCCAACACACACACACACACCTACACCTTTTCCGAGCCATCGCGATTAGTCGATTAATGATTGAAGGAACTCGCGCCCCTGAGATCTGTAAATAAGAGTCTGCATGCTCCACATGCAGTGGCGCCCCGAGCAAATTTGGTATCTATTGACACATCCTAATTTTATACCCAGCACAAGTGAATATATAATTTAAACTATCAGTATTTGTATCACCAGTTATTTTCCTCATCCAAAATACCCTCACAAGACGTCCTTTATGATGTTTTTGAGGGCGTAATCAGTTATGTCATGTCATTTATTCTAACCGTTTTCATCACGGTTGACAAATTTTTTTACTATTAGGATGTAATGTGAGCGCCTGGAGGGGGAAAAAATCCAATATGTCCTCTATAGCCAAGGAGCATATACACGGTGGCTTATGGGGGTGCGTGCTTTTTTTCTTATTAAAAATGTTAACGAAGGAGTCAATTGACATATACGCCGGTGATAATGAGGGGCAGAGGAATATCATCGAAGGGAAAAGGCTTGTTAGAGCCTGTTCGATATTTAAATGTTAAAAAGTCGCGCGTCGCTTAGCGACGCTACCGTTGTTGTGCTAAAAAGTGATTTTGTTTTTGGTACTCACTTTTCGTCCGGCGGCTTGAACGCACGCATACATAAGTCCATCTATTAATTTTTCTCTCTCTTATTGTACTTAAAATAAACTTAAAGACTAAAACATAGTTGTTTCCTTGTTTGGAAAACCGTTGTAAAGGGGCCCCGGCCGATTCTCAATTGAATCGCGCTTTTGTTGAATAAACTGTGAGTTTTTTCACCTACGGGTTTTTCTCACGAAAAATACGTGTAAGGGTTATTTTATTTAAAAATAATCACGAGGCGACTTCATTGTGAAGGAACCTCGATCGTACAGAGCCAATATGGTAGTTATGTGTGGAAAAATGAGTTCGAATCTCTCGGCGATCAAGGCGTTTTGTATGCAGACGACCGATCTTAAAGATAAACCTCACGAGATCGACGGAACGATTTCTCGGGAAGGAAATATTGAAAAGTTTAATTGCACTTGCCGAGTAGGAAAATCAGGAAAATGTAAACATGTTTTAGCCACACTGCGTTACTGTTTAGAGTAAGTAAAGTCCTTTTTTAACTTAACCTATAGAAATGTTTATATTTAATTACATTCAAAAATGCATGATCTGCGCAGGTTTTATGATGATCTCCCAATTTTGTCAAGCAAAGATATAACTTGTGCTTGGAACAAGAAACACGCAGAAGTGCTAAAAAAATTCGACCCACAGTCATTCTACGAGCACTCTTGTATGAGAAAAAAAATAAAAAAAATTGAGGATAACAGTAGTAATCGTGGTGAACTTGCCTCAATCCGAAAGGTTACCTTATCTGCTGAAATTCAAAACAACATCCTAAATATTATAAAGGAAAACTTATCAAGATCAGCCTTAGAAAAAAGTGCAAAGGGAAGACATGAAATGATTAAAATTGATAGTTTAAATGTATTTTCTGATTCCGATAGAGATCACTTCAAGAGTATGTTTATCAATCAAAATAATGATTTATTGGAAAATATTAAAAAATATAAACTAAAGTGTGAGATTAGACTTTGTTGTTTAGAAGTGAATGAACGCTTATCAGCCAATGGATTAAAAATATGCGAAGACACCAGAAATTGGTATGCTCGATGGCTTCAAGAGAGAAGATATCGAATAACAGGGTCTAAATGTTATGAGATATACACATATGGCAAAGGTAAAAATACAGACTGGGTCAAGAAAGCTAAGAGTGTTCTATCTGATGCTAGTTATAAAACTGAGGCGATGGAATATGGTAATAAGACTGAAGAAGAGGCACGCAAGGCTTATCAAGTTCTCCATCCTGAGTTTCAAATAGTGGAAACTGGTTTAAGGGGGGAAAGGTACCTAAAATCTCAACAAAAAAAATTTTTTTTTATTGACCTTTTCGATAGGATTTTTCCTCAGCTTTCCAGTGCCGTGATCAGAATTTTTAAATTTTAACTTTACCGTGAGGTACAGCCTATTTAGTACCGATACTTTTATGATTATTACAGGAAAAGTGAATAAAACAACTCAAAAAAAACATTGCCGTTCTTTCATGAATCTCCGGACTTTCATAAGTCAGTAGCGCCATCTAGTGGTACTCATTATATTCTTTGGTTAGAGTACATCCAGTAGAAATTTGTTTGTTTACATTGGTATAGATGTACAGTAACGCCACCACTCGCAGCACGTGGCTTTAGGTATATCTGTCTCTCTCAGTTTCGTGCGCGAGCCTAGGTCATATCTCAATAACAGTCTGCTGACTGCTTCTTCATTTTCCAATGGCTAATAATTACATTTTTTTTGAAAGTGAAAAAAGTATATGTAGAGTGCAATTATATCTTTGCAACTCAACATAGTGTTTCATAATGAAGCTATGAAGAAGTTTCAATAGCTTTTTATGAAAATGTGACATTTTAGCAGGTCAAATTCAAGAATACAGTGTACATAAGTAAATTGACATATACATCAGTGTATATGTATGTCACTGTAAATTATGTATTTGTATATGACTGTGTCATGTATAATTGTATGTTGCATGTGATGATAAACAAGATTAGTGATAATTGATCAATTTTGAGTGATTTTTTTGCAATTATAGATCCAGTGATTTTATGAATGTTAGTGAATAGGTAGAGGACTGGGTTCAAGTTCTAATGTGAGATTGTGCATATTTGTGTAAAAAGTTGATTTAGACATAATCAACTTAGTTACTAGTTTCCATATAAAACCCATATTAACGTATACTAACATTTTAGTACAAATTAAAAAATGAAATTGTCGCATTTGACTTTGTTTGGCTGTCTGGGATAATTGAACATTGTTCTTGTGGGTCCAATATGTTGAAAATTCAAGTTGAATTACTGTTTTTTATTGTCCAAAAAGTTTAAAGCAGCCTCAGTGACATGAGAGTATCATTATGACATATATTGGTGTATTTTTGTTTTTTTCAACTCTTGGGCAGTTACGTTTCATCTCAAAATTGCTCTGTTGCCGTAATTTTCCATATGAACCATTTGAGCAAATGAGCTGAAATTTTCAGGGATTGTTCTACGTGAGAATGGCTACAAACGCAAGCACTTTCAAAGGTATTGGACTAAATTTGCACTTTTTTCAGACCATATGCTAGCATAATCTGTCATTTTATCTTATTATATTAATGAATAAAATGTATATATAGCTGTCAAATTGTGTATAATTAATTAAAATATCTGAAAGTGCTTGCGTTTGTAACCAAACATCTACTGAACAAAATGACACCCCAATGACCATGATTGAATGATCGGTTTTAGCTGGATCCTACGGCACAGGTGTACCTCTCATGTCTGTGGGCTTGCTTCATCGAGGAGGGTTCTATAGGATCTGGGACCTCAATTTTCATATTCCAGAGTGAAAAACTTTGGAAAAAGAGTGAAAAAAGCAGAGTTTTCTCTGTAGAGTCCAAAAAAATTATTTTTCGCAATTTTTAATGATTTTTTTTTTAAATGCAGGTTTAAGGTACTTTTCCCCCCTTAATTATCAGTCAAGATAATCCATGGTTGGGGTATTCACCTGATGGTTTACTAATTGATGGCTCGACTAAAATTTTATTAGAAATAAAATGTCCTACTCTAGGAAAAACTAAAAATATAAGTGAAGTGATATCAGACCAAATAGGTAAATGTCTAGTCAAGTCTCATTGAATGACTGCGGATTGTTATGGGGGGCGACTTCATCGAGCCCGAAACCGGGTTCAAATAATAATCCTTTTTTTCAAATCAATAGTAGTGCTGATGCATCAAAAGTAGACGACGAATTAATGGGATTGCTAGCGCGCATCGATGATTATGTCAAATCGCGGAATCAAGGCCATAGTGGGTATAATGGCCAGCCCCAAGATCGAAGATATGCGTATACAGGCCCGGCCGCTAGGGACTGTAATCGTACACAACAAGCGGTGAATTTTTCGGGTAGCGCGCAATGGCGTGAGTATGCGCATGATCCGCGGCAAGATGGACATTATCAGTACAGTCGAAGGTAAGAGGCGCCTACGCAACCTAGAACTGATTTAAGCTTCGTACGACAAGACGCGCATACTGAGTATCCGACGGGGCGCGTACCCTACACTCCGTCTTACTTCAGATTATTTAATGACGTCGTGAAACAAATTCCAAAATTCGACGGAGAACCCAATACATTAAAATTGTTTTGCACGGCAGTAGTTGAAGCAGTTGAACAATTGCCCTCTTTCGAGCAAAAAATTGTCCGAGCGCTGCAACCGAAGTTAGTCGGAGATGCCGCGTATATTGTCGGCAATTTAGCTGATTACCAGAGCGCGCAAGAATTACTACGTGACCTGCGATGAGATAGGTTCGTTAATAGAAATGTCGCCGACGACCTGGCAATGAAGCTAGGTGACGCGAAACAACAGGCGGGCGAAGATGTGCGGAAATTCGGTGGCACTATTCGCTCATTATACGACAACGCGGTGGCGGCATAGACAGGCGCCCGATATAATGCGTTCGAACGAGAGTCCACGATTTATAGCTTGCAAGATAGCGTCGTTGACTTTTGTGCTCGGGTTACTTGAGCCATACAGATGCAGGTGCGTTGTAAAAAATCCGAAAACCTTATCCGATGCAATCGAAGCAGCAGGAGAAATTGAGCGCAAGTCGCGGTACTGGTCAGTTATTGGATCGAATATTACGTCGGTTGGGTTGATCGGCGTGCCTTTGTACATGAAACAATCCGGCAATATGAATGCCAGCAACGACAAACGGGTAGTTTGTCAGGTGTGTGAGAAGCCGGGCCACTCGGCACGAGATTGTAATAAGATAAAGTATGCGCTGCTCCAATGCAGCAACTGCAATAGACGCGGCCACGAGGCAAGCACATGCAATAGAGCCAATAACGACTCGCGTGATGCACCGATAAATTCAAGTCAGCAAAATAATAATAATAATTGCTGGAAAGGATTTGTCGAGGACATGGTGTCGGTGAATAAAAACACGTAAAATTGATGTGAATAAATACTCAACGGAGCCAAAACAAAAACAACACTTTTTATTTGAAACACAGTTTCGGTTTTACACTTCACTGCGCACTCTGTATAGTAATTATTATATTATTAACTTTTATTGATTTATACGCAGAGTGCGTTAAACTAAGAGACTTCCCAAGAGATCAATCTAATGAAGAGAAAAGAGAACAAATAAATGAAATAGCAATAATAGAAAAATAAGCTGCTCGTGGCAGTATGCTTGTGTAGCTAGCGGCGAACTCGAACGTAATGAGCAGCAGCATGCGTGCGGAGGGGTGGAAGGAGAGATGACTCGTGCGCTCGTGTCGTCGCCACATCCACGCCATCTTCTTCACTTCTCGCACACACGGCTTGCTTCACGACTACTCGTCGACACTCCCTCCCAAGCCGGGTGAAGCTGACTTCACGGTATCTGCAACAAAAGAGAAAGAAAACACACACAAAAAAAATTATATAATATCTCTGAATGAAATTTCACTAGGAAATAGATTTGCTATCTTATCTCTTAAATATTTGTGACTAACGAGAGGTAGAGGTTTTGTCATTATATCGGCCAAGTTTTCTTTCGAAGCCACCCAAACTACCTTTACTCTGTTCTCTTTGACGCATTGCTTAATGAAATCTCCATGTGTTTCGGACATAGAAGCTTTCATCCCAGTTCTTTCTCTCTCTTCAATGACTCTCTGGACTTCGGAAACTGGCAGATCAAAACACTTCAATTTATTACTACCCTCCATCTCAGTACAACTCTTAGCTGATCTATTATCACATTTGAGAGTAACGGGGTAAAAGGTTCGACCGGTTACGTCCCTCAGCGCTTTGTCAAGCGCTATAATCTCTTGGCATGATTCACTGGCTGCATAATACTCTGCTCCGCACGTAGATTTAGTAACCAGACTCTGCTTTTTGCTTCTCCAAGCTACTGTATCTCCGAAAACTTTGATTATATATCCGCCTGTGGATTTCGAGCCTTCACAGTCACCGAAGCTTGAATCCGTATACTTCCATTTCTGCTTCCGAAGCTCTGTATGTTAATCCTTCGTTTATTGTTCCTGAGATATCTGAAGATCGTTTGACTTCCATCCAGTCTCCTGGTAGGCGCAATCTGTCTTCTTGACAACAAGTTCACTGCATAGGCAATGTCCGGACGAGTGACCCGGCTAGATACAGAAGGCTCCCAATGGCTTCTCTGTACGGTCCAGTGAATGGTGTTTAGCTCGTCTAATTTTCTTGACTTTTCTTCTCGTTCTTTCTGACTTGTCTAGTCACCATCGGAGTATCCTGAGGCTTGCTCTGCCATATTGAATTTTCAAGGATTCTCTGTATGTATTCCGACTGTTTCAGTGTTATCGTTTGCTCTTTCCTGTTTCTCTGAATTTCCATACCGAGTACACTTTCGGTTCACCCATGTCCTTCATCTTAAATTCTCTGCATATTTTCTCGTATTTCAGTTAATTTTTCTCTGCAATTACTCGCGAGTATTAGTCGTCAACATAGAGTACTAGAACCACGACCTTTCCCATGAATCTCCATGTGTACAAACATGGTTCATTAATGTCATGTTCCAGACCGAGCTTAATAGCAATTTCCGTAAATTTCTCGTTCCATCTTTTGGGGCTCACTTTTAGTCCATACAGAGCTTTATTCAACTTGCACACAAGTTTTCCCTTTGACTCTTGATCGATATTCACTCCTTGTGGAATTTCCATATACACATCATTTTCAAGTACTCCATTGAGGAAAGCTGTTTTGACATCCAGCTGTACGGCATCCAAATCATACTTGTTTATCACGGCTAAGACGGATCTGATCACATTCATTCTCGATACGGGCGCATATGTTTCTCTGAGTTCATAATCGTTGCTATCTTTAAAACCTCTTACCACAAGTCGTGCTTTGTGTGTGATCTCATTTTCTGGCGTGGTTTTTCTCTTGAACACCCATCTTGAGTCGATGACATTCTGTTTCGGTGGCCTTTCAATCAGATCCCAGACTTTGTTTTCATCCATCGACTTCAGTTCTTCATCGATAGCCTTTTGCCAGAAAATTGCATCTCCTGATTTCATGGCTTGATTGTAAGTAGTCGGTTCTCTATAAATATCCGCAATACTTTGATATATATGAAGTTCGTCTGAATCACTGCCTGTTTCCATCGACGTTCGATAGACGAAATTTGGATCTTTCTTTGGATTAGTTTTCGCCGCTCTTTTTGGAAGTATTCTTGGCGGCATCTCCACTTTTCTCTTTACAGTTGGTGGCTCTGGAGGTACCGTTGCTTGAGGCTCTGAAAATATTTCCTCTTGTGACTCCGAAGTTATTTCCTCTTCTGCTCCAGACTTTCCTTTTTCGTCGGTTATCTCTTCATTAGTCTGTTTTTGGTGTTTCTCCGCATGTAGATTTGTTTCTTTAGTCTCTGTAATTCCTCCGTACGTTATTTTCTCATTAAACCTTACATGTCTTGAAATAAGCAGTCTGTTATTGCTGGGTTGCCACAGGAGAAAACCGTTTGATTTATATCCGACTAGGATGGCTCTGGCTGCCTTTTCTCCAAATTTCTTTGTATTTGTAAGTATCTTTGCATATGCCAGACACCCAAAACGTTTGATGTTTTCAATGTTATTCTTCACATTTTCGTTGAATAGGGATAAGGGGGTTTTGAAAACGTTACTTTTGTGGGGGGTTCTATTGTAAATATATATGTAGCAGCTTCAGCTGCAAGATTCCACATAGATTCTGACAGTCCTGAATCAATCATTAATGCGGTCATTTTGTTTTGAATTGTTTTATTAAATCTTTCGGCAGTTCCATTTAATTGAGGAGTGTATGGGGGTGCAAAGTCAGAGTTTGCTTTCTCTGAATTAATAATTTCCGCGAATTTTCCGCCAGTGAACTCAGTACCGTTATCACACCTTATATAGCATAATTTTTCATCTTTTCCTCTTAAATTTCTCGCGTGTTTTAGAAAGTCTTCCAAACAGTCTCCGGATTCGGTTTTATTTTTAACGCAATATACTCTCGCGTATCTAGAAAAATCATCAACGAATACTATAATCCACCGATTATTACCCGGGAAAGAATTAGGACTTATATCACATTCTACGATCTCTTGCCCGAATTTTATTTTTCTCAGTATTTCAATATCTTTTTGTAATTTTATCAAGTAATCTCTGGACGCGTGACCTAACCGTCTATGCCATAGCATGCCTATTTCCTCTTTTTCAAATTTTAGGTTTTCGGGAATGTTCCACGACAATTTTTCCGCCTCGTTTTCGGTAATTTCTACATTTAAATCAGTAACTTTTCTCGGGACTCGTGTATCGATCTCTTCTCTCGGTAACTCCTCCCTCCCAAGCTCTGAACCATCCGATTTTTCAGCAGCTTGTTCGAGATCGATATCTGTTAGACGCGCTTTGAATTCATAGGCTGATTCTTTATTTTCATGTAAATCCGATGAATTTACCGTAACGATCCAATTTGGTTTTCGATAAACGCCTTTAATGAAAATTTCATTGTTCGACTTATCAAAAATTTTGAGCTCAGTATTGTCCAAATATACTCCGCATCCCGCATCCGCGAATTTTCTAAGGGACAGTAAATTTTCGGCAATGCTATTTGCAGCTAAAACATTCCAGAGGACTATTTCATTCCCGTTCTCCGTAATAAAGGTAAGTTTTCCTGAACCATCGATTTTGATATTTGCCGATTTATTTTTGTTAGCGCATTTAATTTCTCCGGAGTTTCTCTGTACAAAATCACTCAGAATTTCTTTATTTTTAACTCTATGTTCGGTGGCGCCCGAATCTGCGATAAATGACACATTTTTGTTGTTATAAATGTTGTTTAAAAACATTGACTCACCTGCAATTCTTGCTTGTGGTTGTTTATTGTAAGGATTGTATCTATTTTGACCTCTGAACGTACCTCTACCCCTACCTCTTTCTCTCCCTCTCATAGTACTCATATTATTTTGTTTATTATTATTTAAATTTTCATTTGATACGTACTGCTTGTTGGCATTTGGGCATTGCTCCGAGGTGTGCCTCGCCACGTCGTTGCATGGATAGCAAAACCACAAATTAAACGCCTTGAGAGGGCAGTCAGATCGGTAGTGGCCTTTCTTGGTGCACCTGTGGCACTTGATCTCGCTATATCCGCCGGTTGAGATAAGTTGGCCACAGGTGCCTTTTTCTCCGAAGGTTTCTCTGTAATTTTCTCTCTAGTCGGTTCGATCTGTAACAATAAGTTTTTCATCTCTTCATACGTGAGGGGATTACTTGTGCTTTGTCTGGCAAAGTAACTAGCTTTGAACTCGGGACAAGCATCTCTGATATTATGAAAGAACAACTCGCTTTTCTCCTCTTCCGTCATTTTTACAGTATGACCAATGTCATATTCATTTACGAGTCCGTCAAAACGATCAATAAAGGATTTTGAGCTCTCTTTAACCGATTTTTTAGTTGCATATAATTTTTCGCGTATGGTTTGTCCCGTGACATTGCACTCAATCCTCTTGATTTCTATTAATTTTTCAATCAATTCTTTAGGTTCATATATGTTCAAAATTTTCTTATGATAGTACGGATCAAGACGATTGGTTACAATGTCACGTACTCTGCGCTTGCAATCTTCAATATCTTCAGAGTCTAAATTTTTGAAATGATCTTTTTCAATAAATTCGAGTAAATTATAGTCTTGAGCTCGCTCTTGAGGAGATCTAACCAGATATCTATTTGAGTTTTTGAATTTAGTAGGTAATTTCTCTTTATAAAAATTTTATTTGTATTTAGATCATGGGATTTATTGATTATACTCCGAACCGACTTTTCTAAATCTCTTAATTTAATTGAATCATTTGACTCGTTTGTCTCAGAATCAGAGGTAGAGTTCAGTACCTTGTTTCTCGGAATTTTAGATAAATCCGGCTCCTCCTGACGCTGTCTATCCTCCAACAGCAAAGTTGTCAGAGTCTTGCTCAACGTCTCAAATTTCCTTTGCGTCTCGCATTGAACCTTGAGTAGGTCTTGGAGGGATTTGTCAATAATTATTTGTAACTTAATAAGCTCGCTCATCTGGATTCTGAGCTTTTAATGCTCTCGTTTGTCTTGAACTGTATCAGCTCTTTCCTCTCTGAAATCTCCTTCATTTCCGAGTACTAATTATCCTCCGATTGCTTATGGTTCGATTCTAAAGTGTGAATGAAAGAAACGAAAAAAACGGGCTCAGTATATGTCTCACGTACTCAGGAAAAGAAATTTACTATAGTAGTAAATGTTTATGGTAATATAATCGGAAAATAAGTAAAAAAGGGAAAAAAAATTACCCTTGGCAGTCTCTTCTTCAAAGTGGACATTTTTTCCAATCAAATTATTTAGCTTGTCCGCGTTTTCTATCAGATCAAGAAAAAAGAAAGAAAAAAGAAATGAGTATGTTTGTACTGCAAAACATAGGCACATTATTTGCATGTGTATAGTGTGTATCAAAGTTAAGTGAAGCAGCGCCGATCCGAGCATGTGCGCTCCCTCCCAAACCGTTACACTGCACAGCTGTGTATCGTTACTTGTGGGTGGAGTTTGCCAAAAACACGTTGCACGGCGTAACATTGCCAAGACTAACACTTTTGCATTTACTTTGTACCACAATTATGTGAAAAAAAATTTTAATCTGTAATGTTCGAGTGATCCGAAAGGACTTTCTCAGCAAGCAGAAAAAAAATTTAATCTTCAGAGAGAAAAAAAATATTCATTCAGAAAAAAAATTCAAGAGAAACTTTGCTTGACACACTATCACATGTAATTAATTTGTTATACATTCTTAAAATTTGGTAAAGGCTCATTATACAAGGAAAGAAGATTTGCATAGATTCTAATTTCCGTGTCATTCTCTGTTACGATTTATCTCTTTCTCTGTATAATTTGTGTCACAGAAAGGGGGAGAAAAAAAAGGTATGGGTCACGCAAACTCGATAGTGCATGCACGAAATTTTTCTTTTCGAGAAGAAAAAAAATCGACCGACCGCACGGCGGTATATCGTTGTTTTGAAGTCTGCACGGCAGTACATTTCATTGTATGGAGTTTGCGTCAGCGCGTCGCGAGATACTAGTCTGCACAGCAGCCGTCGTATTTCACGGGTCTCAAAATGGCGGTGTACGTGCACGGACACGACGACGAAGAGGGAGCACGCGCGCGCCAAACGGGAGAGAGACAGAAAACACGTTGTTCTTCTCGCTGGTTTCTCCCGCCACCGGCCGTGTACATGTATGTCTGTGTGTGTAACACGTGCACCGCGCCGGAAACGACTTGTCACGACACGACGATGAGTCTCGCTGAGCGAATTCGACCGATGAGAATTTTGCACAGCAAAAGAAAATCATGGCCGTCTTACACCCAACGAGTTTTATCGCGTCGCAATGCTGTACACTCGTTATACATTTACTCGTAGACTCTGTAGAACTCTGCTAATTTTCAATCGCGAGATGTTAAGACGCGTGAGAGAGGAGACAAAATAAAAAAACTAAAAGGAGAGAAAAAAAAACGCTCGGCATTCGTGGAAATTTTTCCTTTCGACACTCCCGAATTTTTACATTCGCGATTGACTCGACGAGAGGTGAAATGAAATAATAGAGAAAAAAACGACTCGGTATTCGATCTCAGTATGTATAAGTTACTCGGAAAATTTACTTACTCTTAGACACCTCGTCCATTTCTTTTCCACTTATTTGCGTGCTAGGGTCCATAACCTGCTGGAAAGGATTTGTCGAGGACATGGTGTCGGTGAATAAAAACACGTAAAATTGATGTGAATAAATACTCAACGGAGCCAAGAACAAAACAACACTTTTATTTGAAACACAGTTTCGGTTTTACACTTCACTGCGCACTCTGTACAGTAATTTTATATATTAACTTTTATTGATTTATACGCAGAGTGCGTTAAACTAAGAGACTTCCCAAGAGATCAATCTAATGAAGAGAAAAGAGAACAAATAAATGAAATAGCAATAATATAAAAATAAGCTGCTCGTGGCAGAATGCCTGTGTAGCTAGCGGCGAACTCGAACGTAATGAGCAGCAGCATGCGTGCGGAGGGGTGGAAGGAGGGATGACTCGTGCGCTCGTGTCGTCGCCACATCCACGCCATCTTGCTTCACTTCTCGCACACACGGCTTGCTTCACGACTACTCGTCGACAATAATAACAATCGCAACAATGCTAATCTTAATAACGCAAGCTTATCAAATGCGTCGGAGCCACCGACTACGCAGAAGAATAATTGACTAGTAGCGTGTCCGGCTCAATCCTCAAGTGCCGGGCACGACGATAAGAAGACAACGCATTGGGTGCCGACTTTAAATTGCATAGGTGCACGAAAAAATTACCAGCTGAACTGGACCATGCTCCGGGTAGAATCTTCAAAATACGCACGAGGCGATATAAGAAGACAAAGAACGATAAAGACAAAGAAAAATTTAACGACGATTCGTCGTTGGGCTCTCTGCATCCGGCCCAAAAATTCGAGGCAATAGAGGAAATCTCGAATGACGGCAACAGCGACGTCGACGCGGACGGCGACGAGTCAGCATGTTACCGTTGCCGGAGCGTACAGCAAAAGCGCGAGCACAAGAAAAAATTGCTGAGATCGTGAACAGGCAAAAGACAACTCAAGCCAGCGGTACCGCCACGAGCACCCGCAATACAAGTCAAAAATTTAGACTTGCAACGAACAGAATGCCAGAGTGCTTGTGGTGACGATCTAATATCATTCCAGGAAGATCCATGTGACTCGACATCTGCATCGGCAAGTGCGCAGTCATCGTTAGAAAATAATAATTCGCAATTTATATAGTACCGGAGTCGATATTAGACTCAACAAGCAAGAATACGTTGGGCGCTCTTTCCCAGAAATCGTACAGGAAAGGCTTCCGAACGCGGCACATTGGTAAGCGATATTGAAATATCGCAAGACATTAAACAACCAAATGATAATAATTATATTATCTGCGCGAAAAATTTTGATACGTTGGCGGACGAGCGAGAGAGCTTGAATAGGCCGCGGACAAAGTCGAGCGAGCATTGCGACGCCAAAATCGTAGAGTCACCGGAACAATATCGCTGCGCTGAGACGATGCCTCGGTGCCCTTGCCGATTCCAACGCACAACAGTAACCGCAAGAAGCTCGACTAGGGCCGCGTACAATGCACGGTACGCGCAACATGCAGCAAGTTCAAATTGCGCAGCATGGCCCGCTCGATTACGATGAACGAGCGAATGACAACATATCATATGATTACAACAGCGATAATACATCGACGCGTGTCGAGTCTTCTTTTACGCATCTCCCAGACAACCGGTCGCCTTCACGAGAGATAGCAAACGCACGGGATCATAATACCTCGGCGCCCGACACCGGCAGCAGCGTACTGCAAAATGCTGACGTTACACATGCAGCGGAGGAAGCCGAAAATATGCAACAATGTCACGACAACTCGGCACTTTGCAAATACTATGTCGCGAAGTCGAGACCTCCTCATAAACCTCCTTGGCATGCGATGGCTTAAACGGGCATTAGTTTTTTTTATATTTTTTTTAATTAGCAACTTCGGTCGTGGAACGACCTGAAGCTGCATAAAAAAAATAGAGAGAAAGGAGATTATCATATGAAAATATATATGAGGAAGAGATAGTATATTTATGAGATAATATATAATTTTGATTTGTTTTTGAGCGTGAAGAGTATGACAGGGCAATGTGTACCTTGCAGCTTGGTTAATTGCGGGGCCATTGTGCCCCGTGCATATTAATAATTGTATTTTGTTATAGGCAAACAGTTTGTTGTATCAATGTCTGGTTAATGATAGAAGAAGAAGACGATTGAAGCGTTGGGTGACTTATGAATTTGATTAAATTTTGTAAAATGAATAAATTTTTTTTGCTTTATTTATAGCTGTAGCTGAGATTGAGTGCATCATGATATACGATATGGCTGGCGCGGCTGAGCATAGGCGTTGCAATAATAATATATATTAATTGCATGTGGGTAAAGTTACCGCGTGAGCAGGTAGTGCATCCGTGCATCGGATTTGCCACACCGGCGTCAGCGGTTAGCTTTTATATGGAATTAAAGTAAATGTATTTTTTTTTTTGAGTTAGAGTTTTGAATTTTTCTGTTATATAATAGTTGAAATTTTAAACAGTGTGTGGACTGAGATGGACCGATGCATTAGAGTAACTTGCTATAAGTCAATTAATTTGTATTGATTTAAAGTTTTTGAGTTGCTTTTGAATAGTTTTGTTATATTGTTGCGCTTATGTGCAGTCGTAGTAGCTGTCATATCGATTATTTTAATATTGTCATCAGTGCACAGAATACAAGCGCATTGGTTGGATGTATGTGGACCAAGCGCACTGAATTTTACATCCGTTACGACGTCGACGATCGGGGGTCGTGACATGCCGGCAAAAACTTCAAAATCGCAGGAGTCTACATTCAACTTCTGCAGCACCTTGCCTATAGATCGATGATTTTTTTTGATTTATTAATTAAAGGAGAATGATGACATGCAACACGAATGCATTGGTTTATAGATTAAAATTATGGGAAATGATATTAAGTTGCTATGGAATAAATATTCTATTATATTAAATTAATAAGAAATATGTGACGCGGTGGCCGCGTCGTGGCCTCGCTGATGCAGGCAGCAGCTTTTAGCGCGCCGGATTAATTAAAAAAAAAAAAAAGCGAGTATGCATATGCAGACGCGTATGCTGGCAGCGACTAGAGTCGCGCCGGCGATACAGGCGTCGATGGTGTGTGTGTGTGTGTATGTGCGAGCTCGCTGCGGCTAGAAGCGCGCGAGTTTCGCTAGAGTGTGTGTGTATGTATGAGCGAGCTGCGACTTGGGCGCGCTGGCGATACATGCTGTGAGTGCGAGAGAGACAGCGAGAGCCGAGCTGCGCCGCGAGGCGCGCCGGCCTTTGCGCAGCGGTTGAGCGTCGATCACGTCGAAGTGAGTCAGGAGCGTCGGTTTGCGAGACGGCGGCGCGGGCAGCGGCGAGCAGCAGAGAGCGATCACGAGCGACGAGAGAGCGCTGAGATCGGGCGCGGAGATCGGGATTCGAGTCCTAGCAGCTCAAGAGAGAACAACTCTCAGTCATCAGCAGCAAAAGCGAAGCAAGTGTAAGGGTCTGGTAGAGTATTTTGTGTGTGTGTTGTGTACGCTTGAGAATACTCGTGTGTGTGTGGTTGCGTGTGCAGAGTGTTGTGCGAATAAGGGTCGACCTGGTGCGCTTGTAAGAGCTGCACCATCCTACCCGGTGTGTGTGATGGATTAGCCGAGTGGCGACGAAGTTGTAGGCTAGCGCACGCGCTGGACTTTGTCCTGGCAGCGTGCTGCTGGTGTGGTTAGCTGAGTGGCGAAACACAGACTACTCAGTGGTCTTGTGTACCTCGTCTCCTCGGCGAGACCCAGCGCGCTTCACCCGAGCGCAGCGGAGGAACCCGAGTTCGAGAAACAGCGAGCGAGGTTGTGCAGAGTCGTGTCGGAGAGGGAGAATAAGTAGTGTCGGTGAACGCTGCACACGGCTTCGGGTAATACTCGGTGAGCGAGTAGAGAGTCGTGTGGCAAATATAGTAATATACGATGATCATTGATTAAAATAAATTATTTAGTAAGTAAAAATTGAAATAAGAATATGAATAATTTTGTCGAGTACGTTCATGGGCTTCACACTATAGATACATTATTACATTTTAAATTATACACACTACCTAAAAATCCAAAACCCTATCCTAACCATAAAACCTTACGAAACTCTGTCGCAGCAGACTTTGAACTCAAATGGTTGAACTCGCCAATTACAATGGCTCTCATCTTCATGGCGGAAGTTACAAAAAAAAATGGATAAATGAATAGATGCAAAGAATAATTTTGGAGTATATAGAAGCCTCTCGTCTACAGTGGCCATCCAATCCTCATCATGCGAACCAAATGGCCGCAAACGCCTGCACATTCGATCCATTGGGGAACTCTCAGAATATGAGGTCACCCGGATCAAAAGTATGTTCGCAAAGGTATTTTCATTTGCATGAATTTTCCTTGAATTACAGAGCTCTCACGGCTCAAAATAAGAAAGAAAAGGAAAGATCCAAAATCAATATAGCTTTCGAAAAGAGAAACTAAGTTCACGAATATAAATGCTGCCCAAAACTAGCCTATCCAACGAATTTCTTCAGCAAGGCAACATTACACAACGAAGATTAAAAATAAATTTCTCTTTGTCAATTTCATACAATTGCACACGCATGTATCAACTTACATACACACTTACTCAAAGAACAAATGCCACGGATTTTAGTAGAGAACCCTAACAATTGCAGCAAGCAAACTTACACGTATACACTTGCCCAAGAAAATAATTAAAAATTATTTTACAGCAGAAGTTGTTAAACAAAATATATTAACAAGTAAAAAAAAAAAATAATATTATATTTAGAGAAAATGATTTGAAAAAAAATCAATAATCATCGTAAATTTTACTTATGATTATTAAATTGAAAGAAGAAAAAAAAAAAATAAATAAAATTAGTATAATTTTGGATATAATTGTATTAGAAAATTTTAATTTTTTGTGAAAAATATGGAAAAGTGATGGGAAAAATTTAAATATGTTTTTAATATAATTTTGGATATAATTGAATGAAATAGAATGTAAAGGTTATTTTTTTTTTGGGAATTGTAAGCCTGACCACTCGCAGACCAACCTAAGCTAAAGCTTTATAATTTAATAATGATGATTGAATAATAAATGGTATAATTTTGTTTGAGAAAAATTTTTTTTTTTAGGAAAAAAATAAATGAAAAAAAAGGCCTACTGGCATTGATCCAATTTTGTGATTGTTTTATATATAAATATTTTATATTATATGAAAATTTTGATGAATAAATAAATATCAAAAGAGGGGCCCATAAAAATAATATATCGTGCCGGGGTCGGCGCGTAGCAACTTCGGTCGTGTCACGTGGGACGACAAGGCCCCACCAGTGACGCGGCGCGCGACAATGAGAGCGATGAGCATAGCTCATCAGCGACAGCAGTATCAGTACACCAAGCGACAAGGGAACACCTCGCGCGAACGGCCCCTCCCCTCTGATATATTTTGAGCCTAATTAGTTATTCCTCATTTTATTTAATCCCTTCCCACGTAACAATATGTATAGATTTTATTCAAAAGTTGAAAGAGGTGTACAGTATTTTGGGTGATATTTGTTGTAAAAACAATCAAAGCAGATGAATTTTCGACAACATGCACACTTTACAAAAGGAGTATATACTTTACAAGCACAAGATTGAGATGAAGCTTTGGGTGGAAAGCAAACTTGTCGCACATTTAAAAATACTTGCCTCTCTGAAATCAGTTTTGAAGCATACCAAGCATCAGTGATCATCTGTTTGAAGATTGGAGCAGAAATTTGATGGTGTATCAGAGAATCGATTTTTAAACAATCTTCTCTCGAATTAATTTGTTTTCCTTGCTCGATTAAAAACACTGAATTTTGAAGTTCTTTGATGAAAATCTTGATTTGTCTGTGGAAATACACGTCAAGAGGTTGATTGAATCCAGTGCATCCAGGAGGTATTGTTTTTAAATGACGCGTGGATTCATTCTGTCATCAAGGAAGATTTTATATAAATCTTCATTTTTCTGTCCACTCCAACTATCCAAAAGAAGCAAAAATTCCTTATTTTCCACATAAAGTTTCAAAACACACTGCAGGTAAGTTGAAAATAAATTGGCTGATAACTTTCCAGACTTTGAGCAAATCACCACAATATTTCTATACTCTTCTTGCAGATGAGATATTCGATTTGCCACTGTTGGTCCAAATTCAGCTTTTTGCTCTTGGAGACATATGAATACATGAGGCAGTACTTTGCCAGATGCTGTTATTGAGTACTGTACTGTATAGCTGTGGGTAACTTTATTCAAGTCTCTAATGACCACTTGGATAGTTTTGGTGCCTTTTACGTCCAAAGTCCTATTAACGTTCGCTCTATACTCACAGCCCATTTGATCAGTGTTTATGACAAAATCCAGATCATACTTTTTAATTTCTTCTATGCATTCAAGTGAAAATTCATCTGATGCTGCAAGCACGCTTTCTAAAGATTTACTCTCTGTTGGTTTTACATATTTAGTCACTTTCCTCTGACTAATGTTATGTGTCTTCTTAAATCTACAAACCCAAGAAGGTGATGCATTGAAAGTAAATCCATTAAATTTAATGGTCTGGCTGCTTGCATTGCCCATTCTTGTAAGTTAGGTGTAGTGACTGAAGCTCGTTTCTGCCTAGACTCCAAAAATCTGGTGTAAACCCATTTATTTATGTGTTCATATTTGTCAAATTTGGTGCCAGATTAACTATTTTAATTTTTGTCTCTAATGGAATCATTTCAAATTTCTGCTTTTTGATTTCAGGTATATACTCTTCTTCTACTTCTATTGGATAAATGAATTGAAATTATGATGAATTATGTTAAAAAACCAGATAAACCATTGGAGAAGTTAACTGTATCATTAAAAGAATCAGGTGAAGAACAAGGATCTTATGAGTCAGTTGAGAACTCTTCTGATTCTTCTAAAGGAATGTCTTCATCATTGGTATAATAGTGATCTTCTTCGATGGGCTTCAATTCATTCACATAATCAAGAAGCAAGTTGACCATATTTTCAGCCGTATCAAAAATATTGTCTGAAGTTTGTTTGCAGCAATGTGGCTCAATGAGAAAATCTCTTTCTTCCAGCATTACTTTACAAAGGTAAAAGCAATGGGAAAAGAACTCTTTTTTATGCAAGTCAAAGTTCTCAAAATGATCTACACTGTGCACTGCACTCATTTTAAATTAATTACTTAAAATAATTGAAATAATTATCAGTATAAACAACTCAAATTGAAAGTGTAAAAAATTTAGAAAAATTGATTGATTTGATTGAAATGAATTGATAATTGATTTGATTATGATCTGATTAATTAATTGAGAGATAAAATAGATTATTAGAATATACTTGCTTATTTATCAAATAATATAGAATCTTAATCTACTAATAATTATGTTATTTTAAATAAATAAATAAAATGATATTTGTAATTTTCAAGAAGAAGAGTATTAAGGATTGGAGAGAGACGAATCGCAAAAGTATCGAATCGACAGTTTGCATTAAAATTCGCATAATCGCATGAATGCAGAAAATTTTTGAATATTAGAACACATTTGAACGTTAGCGCCTATCTCGTTCTTTTTCAATTTCTCCATCTCTCTCGCACGTTCACGTAGCAGAAATAATAATCAGTTATGTTGACTAGTGACATCCGAAACATGCAGATATATGTCTGTCTGTCTCTCTCTAATGTAGCATCGAGCATAATAATATCATAATTAAAATATAATGTTTATGATAAGAATTTAGCATTGAGAATATTGAGATGCACGTGTTAAACATGCATTGCAGACTTGTCTCTATCTGTCTCTCTCGCTCTCATAGAAAGTGTTTGTTTTCATCTAGTAGCAGAAGCAGCAGCAGCAGCAGTAGCATAAATACAGAGTGTTGGAGCCACAGAAGCATCTTCAGTTTCAAAGGACTTTTATCAGATAAGTAATACATTTAATAAACAAAACCTCATTCTTTAAATTCTGTTATTACATACATAGGTTATATAGATGTATAATTGCCAAGAAAGTGATACTTTGTGTTAAAATTTATTTCAGATGCTGCAATGATTTTTAGGTTTGTTTTCAATCAGCTGTCAACAAATAAAATGTGTTTCAAAGGGCATGGCATGAGATCATGGCAAATAGTGGCCTTGTGTGCAAATATAGTTCACCTCATCGCATCATTGGTAAAGTTCAACTCTGCTTAGGTACTTGAAGTGATAAATAAGTCAGTGAAAAGTGTTTTGATAAGAACTTGTCGGATCTCCAGTGCTTGTATTGAAATAATAATTATTTGAAGCGTTTAAGGCCATACGTATAGAAATTAAACGCTTCATGATGTCATAATTGAACAATATTGCAATGTTTTATGTCATGAGTGAGATCTAACAACTTTTTATCAATTAAATTTAATGTTTTCAAGAACCAGGTGTGTAAAATAATGAGCCAAAGTAGTTTGAGGATAGGAAATAAATATTTATTGCATTTTATACGCTTATTTTTATTATTTCAAGGTCTATTTTTTTCTAAGGCTTCTGGGGCATATTCACATAAGCTAGCATAACAGGGTATGTTTTCTAACTGTCCTGAATCACCAAAAAAAGTTTGAGCCAAATCCCTGACCCGAAGGTGAGAAGGTCTCCTTGTTAGTACACTGCTAGACTCTTCTATAATTAGCTTATTTATCGAATAAGAGCTTTTAATACGCTCAATGAGCTGAGCGTTCAACGCCACACCGGAAACGTCCAGCGTGACGAGAGGGGGTCCGTGGTACCAGGTTCAGGTTCGAGCGTTCTGCACGCCGTGCTTGCATCGTTGACGATGCCTCGGGTCGTAAAAACGATCTCCCTTGGGCGAAATCTGCCAATATATTCTTTTATCATATGCGTCGCATTCTGCCCGACAAAGCCAGGCCACGCTGAGTCAACCTTTCTTTTCATAATGAAACGCACGAGATCACCGCTTCGACAGATCATTCAAATGTTACACAGGTCATCATACGAAAGATGGTGGCTTATCAATTCCAAGACGTCGAGTCTGGTCACAATTCGAAAAAACAAAGAATCTTCGCTTGCCCGATACGCGCCGGCGGGCCGTGGCAAAGCCGTCGCATTATCGAGATGACTTGGAAGGGGTCTTAAAGTGGCAAATTTTTCGCTGTCGTGCAAAGCGTCGGGGTACCGCGTCCAGACAATTCGCTTCAACGCAGACATAAGCTGCAGTCGGCATGAAACCGTCAGCGTGGCACAATGTATTTTTGCTACGGTAGATCGCCAAGATCTAGAAGCATACGCTCCAACTATACTCGTCTCAAGGGTCTGCAGACTCCTGTTAGTTTAAAAGCTTTTACCGGACTTCTGTTGTGGAACAAGGACGGTACGCGAAAATTGTCCGAAGTGGCAGCTACGTGTATTCCGTTGTGCATGCGATTGCGATTTCTACTATTTATCGACGCCGTGGTGACTCTCGCAACCTCCGCTCTATGCTCGTCCAAACAGATCTCAGTATTGCTCAAGTCGCTCCCCCAGCGTGGGTCCGTTGCTATGGCTCTTTGCGCCCCTACCGCGTCGTACAATGCCTTGTATGCGTCCATCGTTCCTATACGAACATACAAACAAAGAAGAAAAATAGGTCGTGAGCGAAATCGAATCAAAAACGAAAAACGGCGAGCTGACATACAAAAATAGCGAGTTCCGATATCCATCGAGCGGAGAGCGTATCTTCTTTCGGCGTCAATCAGACATTGTCAGCAACGCTTTTCCTCGCACGACTCGTACGCAAGATGTTTGGCACGGAATTCTCCCTACGCGACAACGGAGCATCGACACTTGGCATGAAATAAGCGGGTTTAAGCTTGTCAATCGAGACAACAGCCTCGCGACCGTTTATATCTATCTTATAAGTATTGAAAGTGGCATCGCGAGACAAAACTTTATGAGGACCGGTATAAGGGGGCTCGAGCGGTGGCTTGGCTTTTTTATCGAGCTTGAATATGTGCGAGCTCGCATTCAAGTCCAAAGCAACGAAAGGATTTCGCTTTGTCTTATGCGCCACTGGCACCGGGCGCACTCGGTTCATATGAGCCCTAAACTTACTTAAGAAAACTTTCGAGTCAACCTCCGCGTCCGTGTTAACGCACAGATCGCCGAGTATTCTCAGATGGCCACCGTACAACATGTCAGCCGGGCTCACGTCGATCGCGCTCAAGAGTCTCGTTCTGAGGCCGAGCAACAACGTTGGCAATAATTCAGTCAACTTTGCGATTTTGCGTGACACATAATTGCAGCTTTTAAAGATCTGTGCCAGCGCTCGATCATGCCATTCCCCTAGGATGATAGCTCGTCGTGCGACAGCGCTTAATGCCTGAAGCTCTCAAAAGCTTTGAGAAAACTGCTGACTCTACTCATATTCGGCCAAACGAATCGCTCTCCCACGCGTCGCCTCGTCGCCCTCGCGCTCGGGTAAGCGTCGTCGTGGCACAATAAAAAACATTCTTTTCTCAATGATACCGGCAAATACGGTCTATTTGTACCTCCGCGCGATTCGCAATAAACACTTAGTTTATCTGGGCCCAAGGGGATTACTGTAAGTTTGAGCGGGTGCTCGGGGTTTTTTAATATCTCGGATAACTCCGCGTCGGATTTTTGCGCGGACACAATGTCCGATACGTCAATCTGCGCAGGCATGGAAATACTATCTATACAGAGGGGAACTTGCTCAGGCGATTGAGTCTCGATCCTCGACAACGCGTCCGACGTCGTTTGATATGCTCGGTAAGTATTGATATTCTATTTCAAATTGCGCCAAGTACATGAGCTGTCTCACACGGCGCTGTGGCGCTTTGTCTTGCGACAACAATTGCGCGCATATCAACGGTTTATGATCCGTGACTAAGGTAAATTTGCGTCCCTCGAGATAGTAGTCAAAATATTTTACTGATTCAACCATCGCCGTAAGTTCTCTGTCGAATGTCGAATAACGCGTTTGCGCTGGGTTAAATTTTCTAGAAAAGAATGCGAGGGACTGCCAATGCTCGTCAACTTGCTGCTCCAAAGCACCGCCCATGGCCGTATCTGACGCGTCTGTAACTACCTGAATAGGCGTATCGGTCCGCGGATAATCGAGCAAGACTATACATCTACAAGACTCTGCTTACACCTTTCGAAAGCCGTGATGGCTTCATCGTCCCAATCGACCGGTCTTTTATCGTTTTTCTAGAGTCGGTCAAAAATTCATTAACATGAGTCTGCATCTCCGCCGCGTGAGACACGCTGTTTCTGTAAAAAATAATACGCTAAGAAATCTACGCAATTCTGCAATTGTAGCTGGCCTGGGGAATTTCGTAATCGACTCAACCTTATCTAATAACGGCTTATATCCCTCTGATGAGACAAGGTAGCATAAAAATTCAACCTTATCTTTACCGATCTCGCTTTATCGAGATTGAGTTGCAGAGACGCATCTTGCAGGCGATTGAGGACTAAATCGAGACGTGTTCGTGCTCCTGCATATTTTGAAGCAACCAATATGTCGTCAAGATAGACGAAAATGAAATCAAGACCTTTGAGGGCCAAGTCGACATATCTTTGAATTGTCTGGGCCGCGTTGAGCAACCCAAACGTCATCACACAAAACTCGAAAAGCCCGAACGGCGTAATAAACGCAGTTTTTGGTGCGTCAAGAGGATTTAAAGGGATTTGATTGAAGGCTTTTTTAAGGTCGAGCGTCGAGAATACGGTTTTCCCCCGAGCATCTCTGTAAAGTCCAGCAGTCTCGGTATCGGGTAGCAATCAAACTTGGTCACCGAGTTCAGGCGTCGTAATCGCCGCAGATCCGCCATGAACCGTCCTTTTTTGAACTAAATGAATTGGGGAAGCCCAAGGGCTTCTCGAGGGCTTGATTAATCCAGCCTTCTCTAAACGAGAAAGTTCTTGTCACCAGATGCGTGCACCAAACGTATGCACGTGAAATCGGGCAATAAATGAAAATGGGTTAAAATATCTCCTCCCACTATAGGATGGGGAACATCAGCGACGACGAAATTCCTTTTAATCGGCTTGCGATATACAAATTCAATTTTCAACTCTTTTATTCCATATACTTTGTGACGATGTCACTGGCGACGAGTTCGCCTCGAAATGAACCGAATGTCGCGTGTATGAGCGTGTGAAAGTTGCGACCGACCGACCGTGCAGGGTGAAGAAAGAGCCAAGCTCTTCTAACCTCCGCACGCCGCGACAGCGATAGGCACGTGCGTTACCGACCGAACGAACGGCTCGGCGACCAGCCGCAACTGCGGCAGCAGCAGGCAAGAGCAACGAAGGCAGCGGAAAGAAGCCACGTGAAGCGACGACGACGACCACCATATTATTTACGACACACGTTGCCGCACGGAGAGGTAGTAATTCGAGGCTAAGAACGAGCGAAAAAATTGTACGTGATCGCGCGACTACGCAGTAACACGAGTCCGAGGCTAGAAAGCGAGAAATAAGTGCACGTGGAGACGAGTGAAGTTGTAGTGCGAGAGTGAGGTTACACTCGTGGAGATAGCGTGCGAAAGTGTCCGAGGCGAAGTATCGCAAAGTAGCAGCGGCAAGTCGTGCGCACGAGAACGAGGTTACGTCGGCCGAGCTCGACGACAACAGCAGCAATAGCGGCGTGCCACATAGTGCTGTGTGTGTGTCCGCGTAAAAAAAAAGGACGAGCCACGTCGTTGCGATTGTTGAGGCGGCATCGTAGACAACCGGTGCGAGCACGTACGACGAGAGAAGGCCAGGCCGACCGTCGAGAAGCGGCGCCGATCCAGCATTTTCCCTAGGGACTTGGACAATAGCGCGCAGCAGCAGACAGCCGGCAGGCATGGCGTTGCTCCGCGACGCCAACGAACCGGAAGCGAATAGCCTAAAAATAATCGTATGAACTTGGTCGGTCGTGTATGCGACGTGTATGTAGGAGTGTGTAGTATGGTATGTTGTTGTATGCACGAGAGTAGGGATCGGCGATCATAATAAAATTAATCGAGTTGGCATAATCGAGTCAGTCGAATGATTCGATCATGCCAACTCGATCATTCTCAAAATGATCTAAAACTCGATCATGCCACTCGACAGAAAATTTTGAAGTTGAAATAAAAATTTTAAATACAATTTTAATCGAACATATATTTATTTTATGTATTTTTATACGTACTCTTTTGAGAACAATCTTATACATAATCTTTTAAGAACATTGTAATATTATCAATAACTTTTAATTAAAGAAAATTTAGACAATTAATATTTTAGAAATTTTTTTTTTTTTTTTTTTTTATTTGCAATCTGTCTACATTTCAAGACAATAGGCAAACACTTCGAACAGAGGATAGAATAACGGGTGTGGGCCTAAGTCCAGTGACAAGGGCCCTTATGGACAATACAATTTTATTTTTTTTTTACAAGTAGATGTGCTTTTTCAATCTTGATCCTTCAAAGGATACGTTATTGAGTTGAGCAGCTAAGATATTTGGGTGATATTTCAACCGATTTTTGTAGAGGGAGGAGAATCTTTGTATTTCCTCTCTTATCGATATGGTCTCCAGATCGCGTCTAATAACTTCATTTGTAACATACCACGGGGCATTTACTATGGTCCTGAGTACTTTCGATTGAAATCTTTCAATTACTTCTAGATTGGATTTGGCAGCTGCACCCCACAGTTGAATTCCATACGTCCATATTGGTTTTAGAATACTTTTATACAGGAGTATTTTGTTTTCTAGAATTAGGACTGAATTTCTTCCGAGTAGCCAGTACAGTTTTACAGTTTTCTGGCTGAGTTGTTTTTTGTCCATATGTGTGTCCTCCAGGTGAGTCTTCGATCCAAGTGCATCCCAAGATATTTAACTTCTGTAGATTGCGCCACTGGGGTTTTGTTTATAAATACAGTAGGACACGTTTCCTTACGAAGAGAGAAGGTAATGTGCACCGACTTATTTTCATTGATCTTGATTCTCCAGTCATTGAACCAGTGTTCCACTTTGGATAGGTGTTCTTGTAGGTTTGTTGAGGCGAGAACTGGGTCAGGATTAGAGCAAAGTAATGCGGTATCGTCCGCATACGTAGCTGTTGTCGTAGTATTTGAAGATGGAATGTCTGATGTGTACAGTAGATATAAGGTTGGCCCGAGAACACTGCCCTGAGGAACACCAGCATGAATATCGTGGAGTTCGGTTACTTCGTTATTAACTTTCACTCGGAACGTTCGCTTTTCCAGGTATGATTTCAGTATCTGATAGAGGCCTTCCGGAAGATTTTTCTTGATTTTATACAGTAGACCTGTGTGCCAGACCTTGTCAAAAGCTTGAGCCACGTCCAGGAAGATAGCTGAGCAGTATTGCTTCCTTTCGAAAGCTCTTCGAATGTTTACTACAATTCTGTTCACTTGTTCAATGGTAGAATGATTTTCACGGAAACCAAATTGATGTTCTGGGATTAATTTTCTATCCAGTAGTAACGGCTTGAGTCTGCTGAGTATGACTTTTTCACAAAGTTTAGAACAGATGGGTAACAAACTGATAGGTCGGTAAGATGTTGTTTGTTCAGGAGATTTTCCTGGTTTCAGAATCATAATTTGCGCGACTTTCCACTGGCTGGGAAAATACTTCAGTCTTAAGCATGCGTTTATAAGTATAGTTAAATATCTGACTGCTTTTGGTGGTAGTTCTTTTATTGTTCTACTATTGATTCCATCATATCCTGGAGATTTTCGATTTTTTAAGTTTCCGATAAGACCTTGAATTTCGTGTAAGCTGGCATACTTCATTTGTAACTCCTCGAACAAAGGACGTTGGTCTTGCAACAATATTTCTTCTTCTTCTCCCGTAATTTGTCTCGGTGGTGTATCAAAAACCTTGCTTAGATATTCAGCAAAGTTTTCGGCTTTTTCTTGATCACTTCTGGCCCATTTACCCATTGTCCTGATGGGCGGAATAAATTGCTGGGTGAGCTTCAATTTCTTGGTGGCTTTCCATAGAGAGTAATCCGTTGACGCCGTTGGGGTGAGGTTTTGCAGGTAGTAGTTAATTTTAGAGTTTTTATCTTCGCGAAGGATTTTTTTAAGTTGTTTTATTGAATTGTTTAAACGAGTTTTATTTTCCTTGTTACGCGTAATTTGCCAGATTTTTTTAAGTTTACGTTTTTCGCTTATTTTATTTAGTATTTCTGTAGATAAATTTTCCATTTTTCGGGCAGGTTTAGTAGGAGGAGTTGAGAAAAGTATTGCTTTATGGATTAGATTGAGATTTTCGATCGCAGCATCGACATCGTTACAAGTTTTTAATGGTATTTTGCATGAGAGGTTGTGATCAATGTAATCTTTGTAAGTTGACCAGTTAGTTGTTTTATTTCCAAGAAAATCCGAGTTAGTATTTTTTATGGCTTCGGCGCACAGTTCGAGTATAATTGGCGAGTGATCAGAAGTTAATTCAAGACTGGACTGTACAGAGAGATAGTGAGTCGATATGCCTTTGGCGATGAAAAAGTCAATGAGATCAGGTTTTTTTGATAAATCAGATGGCCAGTACGATGGTTCACCAGATGAGGCGGTGATTAGGTGGTTTTCTTGTATTGAGTCGTACAGCTGTCTGCCACGAGGAGAAGGAGTTACAGATCGAGAGCCCCATGAGGGGTGTTTCGCATTATAGTCACCACCCGCAATGAACCGAGAGCCTAGTTTTTTAAAGAATGTTGTGAATTGATCTTGTTTGATATTACGACTTGGTGGACAGTAGATAGCTGAGAATGTGATGGGACCTTTAGATGATTCAGCTGTTACGCTTGTAGCCTGTAAATAATCATCCGTGTTTTTTTCGAGTTCAAAGTGTTTTATAGATGATTTGATTATGAGGGCCGTGCCACCATGCGCCCTGCCACTAGGATGTTGCGTGTCGTATATGATGTAGTTTGGAATTTTGAGATACGTTTTATTAGTGAAATGAGTTTCTGAAATGAGCATAATGTCTATGTTTTTTCTTGTTAAAAATGATTTTAATTCTAGGCTACGCTCAGCGAGTCCGTTGGCATTCCATGCTGCGATGGTAAATTTTTCGCGAACAGGCATTTATAATTTATTGATGAGTTTAGTTAACAGTTCTAGCATAACTTTCATAGTAGACATGAGTTGTGACATCATTTTCTAGCTTGAGTATAGAGTTATTATTATTATTACTTTCGATGTTGTTGTTATTGCTTTCAGCGATAGCCATTACCTCAGGAATTGTATGTGATGATCTTCGGGTGATTGACCTGGTAACCCAGTTACAGCTTGTGCGAATGAGACGTTTGGAATAGTGTTTCTAAACTGAGTTTGTTTGAAAGAATTATTTTGATAATCGAGTTTCTTTTCGCGAAGGGCTGGATTTAATTTTTGTAACAGCTGCTTACGAACGATACAGCCTTTATAGCTGGCCGGATGGTTTCCTTGGCAATTGGCGCAAATGACTTCTTTAGTTTTTTCTTTAATTGGACAGTCGCTTGTTAAGTGATTTTTAGCGCATTTAACGCAGACAGGCTGATTGTTACAATAGTTTTTAGTATGACCGTACTCTTGGCACTTCATACATTGGGGAATATCTCGGCTTTTACGCGGTGGCTCGAAGCTAACTACTGTATTTAAGAGTCGGTTTATTTCGTATATTTTTTTATTGTTCATATTTATTTTTAGTTCCACGAAGAAAAGAGGAAGAGGGTTTTTTGTCATAGAGTGTCTAATGTTAGAAATTTTCATCACCGAGTGACCGTACTCTTCGATGGCATTTTTTAGATCGACTATTTCTACTGAAGGGTGCATACTTCGTAGTACGGCTTTAAAGCCCTTCTGGCTTTTGCACTGATAAGTGTGAAATTCCGTGTTATTCTTTTTTAGCATTTCGATCGCGGCTTTATAGTGATTTTCGACCATGAATTGTACTTTAACCGAGTTGTTATTGAGGATTTTAATGTAAAAATCGTTTCCGGCTATTTCATTTAATTTAATTTTTAAGGGATTTACGTTTTGGACTCCGTTAACGAATATCGGTGGTGGCTTATCGTTTTTGACAACTGGATTACTCTCTGTTGCATCCTCATTGTCTTCTTTCTCGTCCATCATTTCTTTGGTAAGGTCTTCTCTCAGGTCCTGCAAAGGCAGGAACAAGTTTTCGTTGTTACTGGCATAGACAGCCAGTTCTTGACTGATGTTTGTTTCTTAATTTGTTTAAAACTTTTCTTATCAGGACTGGTATTTTTCCTTTTCCTGGTGATGGTTTTAAATGACCTGTCTTCACTGGCAGCTTCAGTGGCATTCTTATCCACTTTATCTGCCATTGCAGATTAATTATTTTGCTTTTATTTCACTACACTAATTTAGTTGAACGGTTGTATATGAGATTACTACTTTAAACGTAATGTTTACTATGAATTCGAGATCTGACATAAACACGTCTGCTCAGCTCGAAGTCTAAACATTGAATGATTTTAGAAATTAAACTCCAAATATATTCCAACTCTCCACGGTTTGGCTGCTTAAGAATAACAACATATCTAAATGTTCAGGAGTTAGACGGTTTCTTGAATCGGTTTTTATAAGCCCAGCACGCGAAAACAATCTCTCTGAAGGTACGCTTGAAGACAAAGCTGACAATTGTTTGACTGCCAATTCAAATAAAAAAGGATAATTATTTTTATTTTGACTCCACCATTGCAGAGGATTATTTTGAAGAGGAATGCAAGGAGTTTGTAGAAAAAGGTCTACTTCTACGCTTGGATCCGTTGGTTGCTTTGACGCCTGATTCAAGTGAATTGTTTCATGTTCCGCCCAAATATTGAAATCTTCATCTTTATTTTTTAAATTAAAATGTTCAGTATTTTCTTTTGAGTAAGAATTTTTAGAAATTGATTTCTTGAATATTTCTTTCACCGCACTCTTAACATTGATTATTGTTGAAGACTTTGCCAGAGGTTTGGTGAATTGATGACTTTTAAATCTAGGATCTACCATTGTACTCATTGCCAGTAAACAACAATCTTCGATGTGTTTGAATCTTTCGTTGACAACGTCTATTATTTTTTTCTTAATAACGAGACCAATATCAGTATCTACCTGAGCGTTGATTATACCATCTTTCATATACTTAATTAGAGGTATAACTCTACTAGCTGTGGAGTATTTTTCCCTGCTGATATCTGTAATAGCTGCGCGAACTGGTAACATAACACGAAGTACATCTTTTAATATTCTCACATCGTTTTTGTTCAATACTTCAATGTTTGTGTCAACGTCCGCTAATGTCAAATATACATATTTTTCTAATTTTATGTATCTTTCTATCATATCGACTTTCGTTGTCCATCGAATTGCTGTATCTAAAATGACATTTAAAATTTCATTAGGTTTTTTTCCATTATCATCTTGTTGAACTTTTCTGAGTTTTTCGGTCAAAAGAGTACTTTTTCTAATTAGTACTATTACAGCTCTCAATCTAGTTAAAATGCTATTGAAACTTTCAATGCATTCTAATTTGGCCCGTTGATTATTTTTAATTTTCTCAACAGCTGCGGATAGTGCAGAATCATACACTTTTTTTGCATTTAATGCATCCGGTATAACATGTGAAAGAGAGTGTGCTATACAAACTAAATGTCTGTTCTTTCCAACCAAGTCTTGAAAAGCTTTCTTGACGTTGCTGGCTCCATCCGATATTATGGCTGTCAACTTTTCATTTGCTATAGAAATTTGGTAGTTCTTCATAACATCTTCAAATTGACGGGATAGATTTTCTGATGTATGCCGATCTGATATGGGTTTACAAGCTAACGTGCCGGACTTGAATTCTAAATCAGCTGTAGTATAGTGGATTGTTATACCCATGTAGCTTGCATTGGAGATGTCTGTCCAGACGTTGCAGGTGAAGCAATAATATAAAGAGGATTCAATATCGTCTTTGAAGTTATTTTTCATTACTTTGTATCTAGCTTCGAGTTGCGTAGTTATGGTTTTCGCAGATGGCAATTTGTATAGAGGAGTCAATGTCTTCACCAATGTTTTAAAGCCTTCATTTTCAACCACAGAAATAGGTTGAAGATCTTTGGAGATAAAAAATAAAAGAGCATTGTTAATTTTATCACATTTTACTCCCCCATCTGAAAAAAAAAATTAGAATTAGAGAATTAATATTTGCTGATGACTTTTGAATTGTAACTATATTTATGAGAAATACCTTGGAAAGACTGCATTTTTTTGAAAGTACTGTCGACACTCTCAGTGCCATTAAACGACGAAGCAGATACTTTCTGAAAAAGTTAATTAAAAAAGATTATTCAATCTATTTGTCTATGCTTATTTGATGTAATATATTTTCATTTGACAAGAGTCAATGCGAGCTTAAAATATTGATTAATAAATTATACCTTATTGGGAGTTTCGGCAGATTTGCTTCTTCTTCTCTTAGTCTTTTCTACAGGGGGTCTTTCTGAGTAGAAGAAGAGAGGATGTTGTTTTTGCAGATGTCGAAGCATGTTTGTGGTATTGCGGAAGTTCTTGAAAGTTTTTTGGCAATAATTACATCTGAGTTGATCACCTCCAAATTTTGTACAATGTTTCCAAATCTCACTTTCTTGTCGGCCTTTATGTTCACTGAAAAATAATTATGTTTAAGTTTAAAAAATGTTTAAAAAGTAAAATGCATAGTATAAATGCAAAAGATTTTGTTACGATTTGACTGCAGCTACTTCATTTGTCGACCCCTTGGATTCAAGTTCAACAATCGACGTTGGTGTTTCAGCTTCAGATGTTTTAACCGATTCCATTTAAAAATTGTTGTTCTGATCCTGATTGTTATTGATAACTTCCGATGTAGAATCCTTGTTTTCATATGATTCTGGCAGACTTATTTCATTACTGAAATCAAAGTTATATTAATATTAATACCAATAAAATCAACAGATTAAGTTTTCTGATTTTCGAAAATTTACTCACTAATGCACGTCATCTACAGAACGGAACAATCTCTCTAGCTTCTGACCATCTCGGCAGAATATGTTTGTGCAATATTCAATCGTGTACTCGTCGTTATCTGAAAAATGAATTATATGAATAAAAAATGTCTCATTATGCTACAAAATTACACACAAATTTTCGATAATTCAATGCTTACGGTAAAGTTTAAGGTACTCCTGTAAGGTCAATCCGGCAAAAACTTCTCCTGGTTGGTGATTATTTACTCGAAAATATATTTGAAATTGCCGTTCATCTTTAGGAGGATGATAACCAGTTGGAAGATCTAATATTAAAAAGTACAAATTAAATTTACGATTCAAAGTTATATTAAAATCTTGAACTCACCATTAGGATATTCAGGATGATCCATGACGAAATACCAGAGAAAATTGTGTATGCAGCAATAAAATACAATTTGTAGACCAAGGTTACACTGTCATTGAATTTTTGTACGCAGCTGCACGTAGGAATGCGATACTGAATTCCAAGAATTTCAGTATACGTTTTGTCTAACGTAATATGTATGCCGAACACACTACACACTATATCGACAAATCACACGCTAAGTTTTTTGTAAATTTCACGATCGAATGTTAAATATGAAACACATAAAGGCACCTTCAACAATTAATATCAACTATCACGAGATTCAGATGTAATTCGTAAATGGCACGATGAAAATTCAATCCCGAATTCTGCACACTGCGCGAGTGATCGCTGTTCAATCGTCGGACTCGGAGTTCAAAACAAGTGCGAAGCGCGAGCGCGTGTAACGTTGTTTATAGCCGTAAGCTGATAGCCTGATCTGGTTGGCTGAGGCTCTGTGTGTATAACGTACGTGCGCGTATACAATGTCGAGTCGCCGAGTCTGCCCTGCGCCACACCGAGTGACGCCGGACGCGTGTTCGAGTCGAAAGAGCGTTTGCGCACTGCACAGTACATTTTTACACTGTCACTCAACGCATCGCCCATGACAGTCAGAAAACCTGACTCGCGAGTCGATCATCGCACAAAAAAGATCGAGTGACAATGTAATGGACCCAAAAAGGATCGAAAATTAACTTGATCATTTCAGTAAATGATCGATGCGAGTCGAAATAATCGAGTCAACTCGCCGATCCCTACACGAGAGAAATCGCGAAGTAACGTAGCATTATTGTATGTCGTTGTATGCGTACGAGAAGATATCGCGGAGTAAAATAAAGTCGATTATTGTGTGTTTCGTCGTTGCGTAGTAAAAGTCGTCCGAGGCGAGCAAGTCGCTACTACGTCACGCGCGTACCAACATCAAAAAGCAGCAATTTTTGTACATTACCGTTCCCGTTCGCACGAAGCCGCCGTCGTAGGCCGAGCGGTGCGAAGTCACTTCCGCGTAGCAGCTAATGGTGCATTCGGAGTGGAGAAATCCGGTGCCACTACGGCAACTCACGGACAGTAAACTGTGACACATCATCTGTCATTTTGATTATGCCCGATTTCAACGATTTATTTGATTTCCTCGATTTCCGTATTACCATGCGGATTTTTGAGAATGAAATTTTTCACATGATAATTAGCAATTCCTTGTATACTTATTTTTGCGGAATCGAAGGATACCGCAAAAATGCCGAAGTAATCGGCATTAATAGTCTAACGGGCCAAACCAAATCTCGCTTTAATAGAGTCGGTTATTACAGAATACTTGATTTTCTCAAAAATACGAAAAATTAATAGATTTCATGATAAAATTTCTGATTTTCACATGATAGACCTTTTTTTGTTTGATATAACATTGTTACTCTGTGATACTGAATTTATTCAACGTGTTGATAATGTTCTCAAACACTTCTTACCTCAAACATTTTCCTGCGCACCATTGGCGATATAAAAAAATTCAGAATTATTGAGTAACTTTTGAAGTTTGATTTAAGTGGTGCTGTCACTGAATCATAGGATAATTTTTATTCATAAATCTAGTATCCAATTTCTTTCGCTTTGATGGAAATATTTGTAACGCCCATTACGTCGTTTTTTTTCTCTAAGGGTCGAGTCCGACTATATTTTTTAATCCTTCAAAAATAAAAAGATAAAAGTCGAAAACCGAGAATACTAAAAATATTTGACAATCACCTGATATGGAAAAAAGAACATTCATTACCACGACAAATAATTGATGCATTATAGTTTTATACGAATCATTTGAGATAAAAAACGAATTCACGTTCTTGGCGTAGTATTTGATGTTTAAGTGATAACGTCACCGTCAACGGTAAAGAGCGCACACAAAGCCTCTTGTTTTCTAAACGATAAAAGAGTTAGAAATGATTTAGAAATGCAGCAGAAACTGAGATCGCGTCATAATTATTTATAATAATCAGATGTACCGTTGCATTTCACATTTTAAAGGCGTCATAATGGAACTGTCAAAATCCGTTGCGATATAAAAAATATTTCAAATTTGAAATTTTTTTAAAGAATCAGATAAATTCTCGGTTACCAAACGAATCAATATATAAACAGATTTTTACCATTATTCGCATAGTTGAGATGACGTCGAAGAAATTATTAGGGACGCCCGAAGCGCCCGAACTTACAATATCAGAAATTACAAATGGGTTCGAACATTAATAGATTATGAAAACAAAAAGAGATTACACGTAGATGAAGAAAAAAATTTCAGTATCAATGATAATTGAAAAACCGATTGTTATTGACAAACTTCTTGGCTATCAAACCATGATGATCAAAACGAAACCAAAATCTCAGTGCAGATTTCAATTCTTTTTTCTCATGTCAATTCTCGATCATCGATTAAACCAAGTAATCATTGACGCAATCGCAATCACCGCCGTCACCGGGGATATTTTCTCTAATAGCAAATAAAAATGTATAAGTGCCACAAAAGTACATCTGCCATGCCGTCGCCGGTATTTGAACCGACTACACCGCGGTGTCAGGCATGAGCAGTAGCCACGAGAACGACTTAAATTACTATGGCATTCATCTGCAATAGTTTCCAACATTAAATTGCTATTGATAAACTTCGAACGAATCAATATAACATTTTTGCATACATTGAAATTGAATTTATGTAAAATTTCGATACACAGTTTGCCCCAATAACGAAAGAGTTCATAGCTTGCGTGAACACTTATATGCATAGATACATACATTCACTAATTATAGTCCAAGCCAGCGAGTCACAAACAAGCAGCTGGGCATCGAATTCTGACTCATTTGTGTACTTGCGCAGCCGCGGGCAACAAGCAGAAAGAAGTTTGAGTTTTTCGTCCGTGCCTATGCAGCAGTCGACGATTCAATTCGGATATCATTATAAGCACTTTGGAAACGAATTCAAGCCTGACGAAAGCTGCGCATTGTTTATGTCGAAACTGTCGTGTTTTGCTGTTTCAGTAGCATAGTGGATAGCCTAATTTTAATTGCTGGTTTAGTGAAACAGAAAGAGTCTTATTGCAGAAGTCTTAGTGCATTCAACAATGTAAAGTAGTGTATATCAATTCCAAATGACTCAAGAGCCCATGTCAAGCAATCAGAAAAGTGAAGAAGTAGAAATTTAAGAAAAAGATGAGCCAGTTGCAAGTGGGTTAACTAATTTCAGTGTTGGTCAGAAGTTAGCAAATTTGAGTTGTCAAATGCAGAAAAAGAAAATGTGTCAGTTGCAAATAAGAAAACTAAGGGGAAAAAATTGCAATGTTCAGTCTACTTCAATACTACCCAACTCATCTATTCATTCAGATGTTATGCAACATAAATCTTTTCTTTATTGAAAGATAAAGTTAGTAATAATACTTTGAAAGCAATCAAAGATATGGATTTTATGCTGATGACTGACATTCAAGCAAAAGCAATCCCTCTTTTACTAGAGGGACACGACGTTGTTAGTGCGGCTAAAACAAGTTGAGGAAAAATTTTAGCTTTTCTCATCCCAGTAGTGGAATTGATTTATAAACATAAATTTGTACCATAATTTGTAAAAAGAACCAACAATGGATTTTCATGAATTGCAGTTTTCTGTGTTAAAGCTATTAAATACTCCTACTTTTGAAGATGGACTTCTTATCTCATAATCAGAGCTGAAAGAACAAATTAACAAAGGAAGGGGTAAACCATTTAAAGAACAAATCTTAGTATCGTTAATATTTTAAGATATGAATAAAGTTTAATTAAAATCAGCAGCCCGCCCTTGCTGCAAGTCCTTCAATTATGAATGAGTATAGCAAAGCTTTAGTGAAATCAAATTTGAAAATAATGGACGATGAAAATTTCCAACAAAGTGACTTTTTAAGACTAGTCATAAAATATACCAACAAGAAAACTGTGAAAAGGTTTTCAGAAGTAATTAGAAACCAGGCTTCGAATTTCTGTCATGTTAAATCAACTGAAGATGAAGGGAATGAAGAAAATATTGGCAAAACACTCAAGTCTGTAAATAAGTGGATAAAAAAAATATGGGATTAAGTGGAGAATCATGGTTTTGTATGTGTGATTTTTAGTGAAACTCAAAACTGTCTACTCCTATACATATATTGTTGCTTGTTTACATTTTGTACACAAGCTTGAGCAGTTCTTTGGAGGATGCCTCAAGTTCTTACGTGAATGTAACTTTCCAATTGATATGTCAAATGTAATTTAGGTCAAGTAAACAATCGCACTTTAGATACATAAAAGTATTGTACATAAATATGCAATCAGATTTGAGATTTATTGTTTTTTTATGTCCAAAAGAATTACACATATTATGTCATGGGATAATTGTGAATTTTTATATGTACTATACAAATGATGTTTATTAGTTATCTATATTATGTATTATCATTTGTGTAACTGACTCTACTTAATGATTTTTTCAATAATAATGAATCATGCAATATTCCAACACTTGATAGACTTATATCTTACTTTATTTCTGTAATCTTTCACAAGAGTTAATAAATTGTCAAGCAATCGAGACAGTGATTTTGAATTCTGTTATTGATAAATTTACTGTCTACTCCTATACATATATTGTTGCTTGTTTACATTTTGTACACAAGCTTGAGCAGTTCTTTGACGCATGAAGTTAGCAAAGTTGAGTTGTCAAATGCAGAAAAAGAAAATGTGTCAGTTGCAAATAAGAAAACTAAGGGGAAAAAAATTGCAATGTTCAGTCTACTTCAATACTACCCAACTCATCTATTCATTCAGATGTTATGCAAGATAAATATTTTTCTTCATTGAAAGATAAAGTTGGTAATAATACTTTGAAAGCAATCAAAGATATGGATTTTATGCAGATGACTGACATTCAAGCAAAAGCAATTCCTCCTTAACTAGAAGGACACGACGTTGTTGGTGCTGCAATTCTATAGTATTGTTTTGCCTTGATTCATAGGAACTGAATGTATAATTATTTTTCCAACTCGGGAGCTATCAATACAGACATATGGGATTCTCAAGGACTTAATGAAATACCACAATCATACTTATTGTCTTGTGATGGGTAGTACAAATACCAAAAATGATCTCAAAATTTGAAAATTGCTGTAAATATTATTGTAACCACACAGGGTCGCTTACTAGATCTTTACAAAATGCTACAAATTTCACATTTTCAAATCTTTGGTGTCTGGTTCTCGATGAAGCAGATAGAATGTTATATATTGGCTTTGAAAGAGATTTAAAACAGATTATTAAACTTCTTCCTAGTAAGTTCTATTTTTTCAATATTAATTAAATTAGTTCTATGGTTTTAATTGAATGTTATCTTTTTATTTTAGAAGAAGGACAAAAAATCCTCTTTAGTGCCACAAAAACTAGAAAAAGCAAGGCATCTATAACCTTCGCATTAAAAAAGAGTTAGTTTATGTTTGTGTAAATGATGATGAAGACAAAGCTACAGTTGATAGATTGACGCAAGGATATATTACAGTAGATTATGAAAGGAAATTTCTCATGTTGTATATCTTCTTAGCACAAATCCTAAAAAGAAAATTATGGTCTTTTTCATTTCTTGCAAGTCAGTAAAATTTCATAATGAAATTTAAATTTTTTTAAAATAATGTTTTAGTTTAATGTACATTTCTACAATAAAAAATTATGAAATTAAAGCAGTGTTTCTTGTCTTTTCAAATTATCACTAAAAAAAGAAAATAAAGGAAAGAGAAATTTTCATAAGTTTTATCCTATTTCAGTCATTTTTCTATTTACTATGCTTTTCTAAACATTGTTATACATACACATTCACAGAAAAAATAGTCAAGCAACCAATTCATTCTAAAATATTTTCATTGATCTCTTTAAGTTTATGAGTACATAAATGAAGTCAACGATTTTAAACAAGTTTAAATAATTTGGATCATCCCAGTGAGTATCGCCAATGTAATAATTTGTGAATTATTACAATTGATACATAAGGCTATGAATAGCTGAAGTCTACTGTTGAGGCGATTCATCATTTTCGTCGGTTTCGTCCTCAGACTGTTCCGATTCTTCATTCAATTTATCCATTATAGTGTCTGGTAATTTTGGATGTTTCTTTGCAGAAATAGATTCTTTTTCATTTAACTGGTACACATTCTCTTTATTCTGTTTATCCTCCTTAGACTGCAATGTTAACTCCATTTTATCAGTTGTGGAATTGGGAGTTTCTTTTATCTCGCGTTTTTTTTAAAAGTTTTTTGTGATGGCACGGACGCTGAAATAGGTAAGTTTGACTCGTTGTACGCATTAAATTTTTGGAGTATGGCAGCGAAGACTGCTTCAACTACATCCGAATTTGGAGGTGATGATTGGACCTTTGAACCTGATTAAAAAATTCAAAAAATCAGATGAATGAAGTTTTTCGTATATAAATTTTTTGAAAATAAAATAGCAAAATAGTAGAAAAATTTACCTTGATTATTTTGAACTTTGGCATTCTCCACCTTTTCTTCTTTAATAAGTTTTTTGGTGACCTCGACATGTCCCAGATATTCAATGTCAGAGTCATTACCATCTTTGTACTTGGTATTTTCTGAATTGCAGGTGGAAAATTCATATTCTCTTTTTATTTTTCTTCTCTGCGATCTGACGGGGGGGCTGCAGTGTTTTTTTCTTTTTTTTTTTTGCAAGGACATGAGTGTTCGTCTTCAGAACTTTCATCTGGCTTCTGGTTTTTTTGATAAGCGTATTTATATACCAGATCAGTAATTTCATTACGAAGATGAAGTTTGTCTTCTGGTTTCACCTTGACTACGTGGTGCAAAATTGACCGAAAAAACAATGCTAGAGAAAAAAAGACAAAAATTTTTTAGTTGCCTAACGGTTTTATAACTGAGAATATTGCATTTTTTTCTCACTTCCAATTTTCAGAGAAAGAAAATTATAAGATTTTCAACAATTTGATATTCATGCGAGAAAAAAGATGATAGCAGGACCGTAAACGAACGAAGCATGCAACATACTCAAGTATCGGTGTATATAAATAACCTCACTATAAACAAATTTAAGGACTCGTATTGAGTTGATATCTACTTGTATCTACATAATACGTGAGCTTGATGCAATCCCCTGCGCTCCGTCGAGATAGTCGTTCAGTCGTTGTCGTATAAATATTTCATAATCCTAGTTTACGGTGAATCAACCTCAAATAAGCCAAGTCAGCTATAAATATTCGCGCTTGCGTAAGTGACTCTCTCTGTCTCTGTCTCTCGCTTTCAACCGCCATGACTTGTCGCACACGGGAGGCAATAATACAAATGAATCGAACGAGCGATCATGAAGTTAGCAATGCGAAGAATCATTTAACCCGTTTAAGCAATCTCGCGACAAACATACACTACAGCTACTATGGCTTACAAAGTTCATAATGATAACCTAAAATCCTCACGAATATTCTTTCTTCTTCGTCATACACTCAAGATACATATAGAAGTGTGAAAAAATGAGATGATCTGCCGAGATTTTAGCATGCATACTATGCAAAAAGGAATTTTACATCCATATGGACCGATCGATTACGAATAGTTGATTGATTTAGGAAATTAAATAAAACTCGCGTGCAAAGTCAGATTCACTTGAACGAGCAAAAAAATTTTAGCGGACTCGCCGACATCTTAGCATGCATACTAGTCATAAAGAAATGTAACTTTTTTTTAAATAATTAATTTACTTATATAATGATGTGGATCGACCGATTGCAAGTAGTGGACGAGTCATTCAGCCGCGTAGTTCTCGCAAGAGTGATTATTATTATTTTTATAGTTATTAAGCCACGAATTTTTATGAGCGGGATTAGTTCAACTTCGATTATGTCGAAGTTACTATTATCATGTAAGCACAATGTATAAATATAATCTCCAATATACCGTTTACTTACATAAAAGTTATTCATTGGACCAACTATTTTCCACAAAGCTGTATATAGATATAGGCAGACTAGCGGTTGCTGTCTTGTACAATCTCGACGATGTATTCGTCGTCACGTCGAACGAAATAATGCGAAACGTACTTTTGCACAGCGCAGAATAACTTCTATTCTGCCGGCAGCGCCACTGGCAACTATGACAATGACATTCTTTTTAGGCGCGCGGCAGCCAATGCGAATAGAATATACTAGAGGTTGAGGAGCGCGCTCTCTGCGGCACTAGAAAGTACTGGAAGGTAGTAGACACTGGGCACGAGCAAACTCCAGACGCCTTATTCACTGCTGTTGTTTTCAGTTTATGCGTACGAACGCGCAGAGTGTAGACAGTGAAAAGAGGTTATAACGTTTAATATTGGATCAAAAACCATGCGTCGAGAAAACACCATCGGACGTGGAGAGTATTATTTGCATTTTCCTTATATAAAAGAGGATGAACAAGAATTTCGAAGATATTTAAGAATGTCGGTGACGACATTCGATTATATTTTACAAAAAGTTGAAAGTCAATTGATGAAAAATTATACGAATTGGCATAAGAAAAGAATTTATCCAGAGGAAAGATTGGTGATAACTTTAAGATTTTTGGCAGCTGGACTCGACTACCCATCTTTGCATTTCTCGTTTGGTCATAGTGTATCGACTATATCTGAAGTTGTTTTGGAATGTCTTGAAGTGTTGTGGATAACGTTAAGACCTCTGCATATGCCCATGCCTTCTCCAGATGATTTCGAACGAATTGCGGATCAATTTTATGAAAAATGCAATTTTCCACACTGCGTCGGTGCCATTGACGGTCGGCACGTCAGAATTAAAAAACCGGCGAATAGTGGGAGTCTTTTTTACAATTATAAAAAATTTTTTTCGATTGTGCAGCAATCTGTGGTCGACGCAAACTATAAATACCTAATGGTCGATGTAGCTTTATATGGGTCTCAAAGTGATGGGGGAATTTTCAATTCATCGAAGTTAAAAAAAAAATTGGATACCGGTATAGTGAAATTGCCAGATGAAAGAGAGTTACCAGAATCGGATATAGTCGCTCCATTTTTTTTCATTGGTGACGGAGCATATCCTCTACGTAAGGACTTGATGAAACCTTTCAGAAGTATTCATCTCACCGATGAACAGACCACATTTAACAAGCGCTTGTCGCGGGCGCGAGTCGTCGTAGAAAACGCATTTGGACGGACAGTCGCCCAGTGGAGAATTTACAGAAAATTGATAGAGTTGAAACCTGAAAATGTTCAAAAAGTTGTTGTAGTCACCTGCGTTCTTCAAAACGTTCTCTTGGATCTTGAAGGTGATGAATTTATGGAAAATTTACCTCCAGTTGATGTTTCTGAAATATACGAGGATGAAACTGAAGAAAATGATGAAGTTGTTAATGAAGCTAGAAATGTTAGAGAAAAATTGATAGAATACTTAAGTTATGAATAACCTTATGTACTTATTGAAATAATTCACAAATTATTACATTGGCGATACTCACTGGGATGAATCCAAATTATTTAAACTTGTTTAAAATCGTTGACTTCATTTATGTACTCATAAACTTAAAGAGATCAATGAAAATATTTTAGAATGAATTGGTTGCTTGACTATTTTTTCTGTGAATGTGTATGTATAACAATGTTTAGAAAAGCATAGTAAAATAGAAAAATGACTGAAATAGGATAAAACACTTATGAAAATTTCTCTTTCCTTTATTTTCTTTTTTTAGTGATAATTTGAAAAGACAAGAAACACTGCTTTAATTTCATAATTTTTTATTGTAGAAATGTACATTAAACTAAAACATTATTTTAAAAAAATTTTAAATTTCATTATGAAATTTTACTGACTTGCAAGAAATGAAAAAGACCATAATTTTCTTTTTAGGATTTTGTGCTAAGAAGATATACAACATGAGAAATTTCCTTTCATAATCTACTGTAATATATCCTTGCGTCAATCTATCAACTGTAGCTTTGTCTTCATCATCATTTACACAAACATAAACTAACTCTTTTTTTAATGCGAAGGTTATAGATGCCTTGCTTTTTCTAGTTTTTGTGGCACTAAAGAGGATTTTTTGTCCTTCTTCTAAAATAAAAAGATAACATTCAATTAAAACCATAGAACTAATTTAATTAATATTGAAAAAATAGAACTTACTAGGAAGAAGTTTAATAATCTGTTTTAAATCTCTTTCAAAGCCAATATATAACATTCTATCTGCTTCATCGAGAACCAGACACCAAAGATTTGAAAATGTGAAATTTGTAGCATTTTGTAAAGATCTAGTAAGCGACCCTGTGTGGTTACAATAATATTTACAGCAATTTTCAAATTTTGAGATCATTTTTGGTATTTGTACTACCCATCACAAGACAATAAGTATGATTGTGGTATTTCATTAAGTCCTTGAGAATCCCATATGTCTGTATTGATAGCTCCCGAGTTGGAAAAATAATTATACATTCAGTTCCTATGAATCAAGGCAAAAACAATACTATAGAATTGCAGCACCAACAACGTCGTGTCCTTCTAGTTAAGGAGGAATTGCTTTTGCTTGAATGTCAGTCATCTGCATAAAATCCATATCTTTGATTGCTTTCAAAGTATTATTACCAACTTTATCTTTCAATGAAGAAAAATATTTATCTTGCATAACATCTGAATGAATAGATGAGTTGGGTAGTATTGAAGTAGACTGAACATTGCAATTTTTTTCCCCTTAGTTTTCTTATTTGCAACTGACACATTTTCTTTTTCTGCATTTGACAACTCAACTTTGCTAACTTCATGCGTCAAAGAACTGCTCAAGCTTGTGTACAAAATGTAAACAAGCAACAATATATGTATAGGAGTAGACAGTAAATTTATCAATAACAGAATTCAAAATCACTGTCTCGATTGCTTGACAATTTATTAACTCTTGTGAAAGATTACAGAAATAAAGTAAGATATAAGTCTATCAAGTGTTGGAATATTGCATGATTCATTATTATTGAAAAAAATCATTAAGTAGAGTCAGTTACACAAATGATATATACATAATATAGATAACTAATAAACATCATTTGTATAGTACATATAAAAATTCACAATTATCCCATGACATAATATGTGTAATTCTTTTGGACATAAAAAAACAATAAATCTCAAATCTGATTGCATATTTATGTACAATACTTTTATGTATCTAAAGTGCGATTGTTTACTTGACCTAAATTACATTTGACATATCAATTGGAAAGTTACATTCACGTAAGAACTTGAGGCATCCTCCAAAGAACTGCTCAAGCTTGTGTACAAAATGTAAACAAGCAACAATATATGTATAGGAGTAGACAGTTTGAGTTTCACTAAAATCACACATACAAAACCATGATTCTCCACTTAATCCCATATTTTTTTATCCACTTATTTACAGACTTGAGTGTTTTGCCAATATTTTCTTCATTCCCTTCATCTTCAGTTGATTTAACATGACAGAAATTCGAAGCCTGGTTTCTAATTACTTCTGAAAACCTTTTCACAGTTTTCTTGTTGGTATATTTTATGACTAGTCTTAAAAAGTCACTTTGTTGGAAATTTTCATCGTCCATTATTTTCAAATTTGATTTCACTAAAGCTTTGCTATACTCATTCATAATTGAAGGACTTGCAGCAAGGGCGGGCTGCTGATTTTAATTAAACTTATTCATATCTTAAAATATTAACGATACTAAGATTTGTTCTTTAAATGGTTTACCCCTTCCTTTGTTAATTTGTTCTTTCAGCTCTGATTATGAGATAAGAAGTCCATCTTCAAAAGTAGGAGTATTTAATAGCTTTAACACAGAAAACTGCAATTCATGAAAATCCATTGTTGGTTCTTTTTACAAATTATGGTACAAATTTATGTTTATAAATCAATTCCACTACTGGGATGAGAAAAGCTAAAATTTTTCCTCAACTTGTTTTAGCCGCACTAACAACGTCGTGTCCCTCTAGTAAAAGAGGGATTGCTTTTGCTTGAATGTCAGTCATCAGCATAAAATCCATATCTTTGATTGCTTTCAAAGTATTATTACTAACTTTATCTTTCAATAAAGAAAAAGATTTATGTTGCATAACATCTGAATGAATAGATGAGTTGGGTAGTATTGAAGTAGACTGAACATTGCAATTTTTTCCCCTTAGTTTTCTTATTTGCAACTGACACATTTTCTTTTTCTGCATTTGACAACTCAAATTTGCTAACTTCTGACCAACACTGAAATTAGTTAACCCACTTGCAACTGGCTCATCTTTTTCTTAAATTTCTACTTCTTCACTTTTCTGATTGCTTGACATGGGCTCTTGAGTCATTTGGAATTGATATACACTACTTTACATTGTTGAATGCACTAAGACTTCTGCAATAAGACTCTTTCTGTTTCACTAAACCAGCAATTAAAATTAGGCTATCCACTATGCTACTGAAACAGCAAAACACGACAGTTTCGACATAAACAATGCGCAGCTTTCGTCAGGCTTGAATTCGTTTCCAAGTGCTTATAATGATATCCGAATTGAATCGTCGACTGCTGCATAGGCACGGCGGACGAAAACTCAAACTTCTTTCTGCTTGTTGCCCGCGGCTGCGCAAGTACACAAATGAGTCAGAATTCGATGCCCAGCTGCTTGTTTGTGACTCGCTGGCTTGGACTATAATTAGTGAATGTATGTATCTATGCATATATAAGTGTTCACGCAAGCTATGAACTCTTTCGTTATTGGGGCAAACTGTGTATCGAAATTTTACATAAATTCAATTTCAATGTATGCAAAAATGTTATATTGATTCGTTCGAAGTTTATCAATAGCAATTTAATGTTGGAAACTATTGCAGATGAATGCCATAGTAATTTAAGTCGTTCTCGTGGCTACTGCTCATGCCTGACACCGCGGTGTAGTCGGTTCAAATACCGGCGACGGCATGGCAGATGTACTTTTGTGGCACTTATACATTTTTATTTGCTATTAGAGAAAATATCCCCGGTGACGGCGGTGATTGCGATTGCGTCAATGATTACTTGGTTTAATCGATGATCGAGAATTGACATGAGAAAAAAGAATTGAAATCTGCACTGAGATTTTGGTTTCGTTTTGATCATCATGGTTTGATAGCCAAAAGTTTGTCAATAACAATCGGTTTTTCAATTATCATTGATACTGAAATTTTTTTCTTCATCTACGTGTAATCTCTTTTTGTTTTCATAATCTATTAATGTTCGAACCCATTTGTAATTTCTGATATTGTAAGTTCGGGCGCTTCGGGCGTCCCTAATAATTTCTTCGACGTCATCTCAACTATGCGAATAATGGTAAAAATCTGTTTATATATTGATTCGTTTGGTAACCGAGAATTTATCTGATTCTTTAAAAAAATTTCAAATTTGAAATATTTTTTATATCGCAACGGATTTTGACAGTTCCATTATGACGCCTTTAAAATGTGAAATGCAACGGTACATCTGATTATTATAAATAATTATGACGCGATCTCAGTTTCTGCTGCATTTCTAAATCATTTCTAACTCTTTTATCGTTTAGGAAACAAGAGGCTTTGTGTGCGCTCTTTACCGTTGACGGTGACGTTATCACTTAAACATCAAATACTACGCCAAGAACGTGAATTCGTTTTTTATCTCAAATGATTCGTATAAAACTATAATGCATCAATTATTTGTCGTGGTAATGAATGTTCTTTTTTCCATATCAGGTGATTGTCAAATATTTTTAGTATTCTCGGTTTTCGATTTTTATCTTTTTATTTTTGAAGGATTAAAAAATATAGTCGGACTCGACCCTTAGAGAAAAAAAACGACGTAATGGGCGTTACAAATATTTCCATCAAAGCGAAAGAAATTGGATACTAGATTTATGAATAAAAATTATCCTATGATTCAGTGACAGCACCACTTAAATCAAACTTCAAAAGTTACTCAATAATTCTGAATTTTTTTATATCGCCAATGGTGCGCAGGAAAATGTTTGAGGTAAGAAGTGTTTGAGAACATTATCAACACGTTGAATAAATTCAGTATCACAGAGTAACAATGTTATATCAAACAAAAAAAAGTCTATCATGTGAAAATCAGAAATTTTATCATGAAATCTATTAATTTTTCGTATTTTTGAGAAAATCAAGTATTCTGTAATAACCGACTCTATTAAAGCGAGATTTGGTTTGGCCCGTTAGACTATTAATGCCGATTACTTCGGCATTTTTGCGGTATCCTTCGATTCCGCAAAAATAAGTATACAAGGAATTGCTAATTATCATGTGAAAAATTTCATTCTCAAAAATCCGCATGGTAATACGGAAATCGAGGAAATCAAATAAATCGTTGAAATCGGGCATAATCAAAATGACAGATGATGTGTCACAGTTTACTGTCCGTGAGTTGCCGTAGTGGCACCGGATTTCTCCACTCCGAATGCACCATAAGAGAGCGTCACGTAAACGGGATTCGAACAGAGCACGTGTTGTGACTCTGTAATTCCCCTTGGACTTTCGCGAGCGAACGCACGTGGCATTAGGCTTCGTGTACAGTGGAACGAAGACACGCGGGTGCAAGTGCGCAGCACGATATCGAGATTCGAGCCGAGAGCTTATTGTGACTCGACAGTATTCCCTTCGACTTCATTGCGCGAGTACCCTTATGGTAATCTGACGTCACTGAAGCAATTATTGAGACTTTCTTTGTAATTTGAATATAATCGAATCGTAATTGAATAATCATTAATAAATCATAGAGTAATAATTAACTTTGATTTTGCATAATAAAATAAGTAATTTTGATTCAAACCAACTCCCTCTTGTGGTCATTTCGCGAACCTTTCCGAATTTTCAGCAACGAATTGCCGACGCTCGAGGCACACTTGGTGGAAGGCTCGACCCCCTTTTGAGGTAAGTCGATCAGATAGGCTAACCGGAGCCTCAGTAATTAAATAATACGACTGCAGGGCGAGCATAGGCTAAGGCCCAAAACTTTGCACGTAGCAACTTTAATGGGCAGCTGATTCGCTGCTGTAACAACAAAATTAACTGGTCTCGCGACCCAGTTACTCGGTCGAGGAATGGCGGATACCTCTGCACCGGAATCAATCATAAAAATTAAACTCGAATTCAAGTCCTTGATATGGAGACGGACTAAACTTCCCGAGGTAGATGTCTCCTTCTCTACGACGGTTTCGAGTTTTTTGCCTGAGGGGACTTATTGGGGCTATCTCAACGATAATTGTGCTTCATTTTGTGCTTGCGATTATCTTTATCGTCATCTTTATTACTATCGAAATCCCTCCACGCACACCGATCAGGGCTCGAACAACCACGCGCCGACTTTTTAAATTTATAATGGTTGCGACACAATCTACCGCTTCTCGCGCGCGTCGATCCGAACGCGCCCCGGTCTCGTGTCTACGTGACTCAAAATTATTTAATACAAAGTCTAGCTTTTTCTCAAGATTACTGAGTCATGACGCATCGTCTCGGCCACGCGAGCTCTCAATACTCTCAATCCAGAAAGAGTTTGCCCGATTACTATCGCGTTTAAAAGAGTTATAAATATGATCGGCTCTCTGAATGTTCTGCGCCTCATTCGCGCTATTAATATCGTGATCGAGAAACACCATAATATTAGCCGGCAAAGTCTCCCGCCAAATGCGCAAGACAGCCTCTCTGCTCAAAATGTTACCTACCGCGCTCGATATCAAAAATTTTAAAAATTCAGAAGGCGATCGAGAGCCCATGTTCACGTTACCTAAAATGTTTTTGAGACTCTCAGATTCACTGAGGGAAAATTTGCTGATAAGGGTTTCTTTCAACTTCTGATATCTCGCATCGGGAGGGGCGGACGCAACGGCAACTGACATGATCCTAACCAAATCCTCGTCAAGATTTCGCATCGCGTTAAAATATTTATCACTATCGTTAACTATATTCTTTTTTGAAAACTGTTCCTCCAAAATCGTAAACCACAGAGCGGGAGAACTTCTCCAAAAGGACTGAAAATTAATCTCGGGCCTAGGGGGTTCGCGTAGTACGCTACTCAAAGCCGCCAGCTCGTTAAAGGCAGGCGGATTTCGGGGCTCACCGTTGACCTGTGTCAAGTGACTCGCGAAAAGTGCCTTGACACGCTAAATCATTTCGTCTTTCAGTCTCTCTAAATCCGCGGATGAAACGCTATTCTCTCTGTACTCTGCGAAGCCATGTCGGCAGTGTCACTGCTCACCGACCGCGAATCTGTCGCAACGGTCTCGACCGAGGAAGGGTTCAAAGAAAGCGTGGGGTCCTCGACGTTACCTCGTCGAAGGTAATACGGGTTTTTTTTAGGCGGTGATCGCTCGACGCCCATGTGTGATGAACGCCCAAGCTCAAAGTGCGAAAACTGACGAAAACTCGGCTCAAAAGTGCCTTGCTAAATCACAACTAGAGAGAGCAGAAATCTAATACAGAAAAATATCTATATCGCAAAAAAGGAGAAATTAATTTGTCCGACCAGGTAGCGGGGATAAGACAGCTGTGCGCGTACACGAAAATCAGCAAAACTATTTAAAAGTTGCAAAGCATGAACACGGAACCGATCCAACACATACGCCTGTATACGCATAACGCGTGAAAATCAATTCGCGTATGAAAAACAATCACTCACACACTCGAAGGTACAAAACACTGCTGTATCAATACGATCAAAATCTAAGTATTCACAGCAAGCAATTACCGGCAATAATAACACACACCAATTATTTACAGTCTTACTTAGGCTAGGTCTGTATATGTGCTCAAGGCACAACTCGCAATAAGATTCAAAATTCACTGTAAGTTTGTACAAAACTATATTTGTATATTGAGTCTCCGAGTAACGAGCGTACTCGAAACAAACTATACAATCAAATCCAACTGTACAATCAAAACAAACTATATTTACATTAACTGATTAAAATCCAACAATTCGCACACGCTGCAAATGTTCAACGACAAACATGTACTCGCAAGGAAGACAAATCTTCAAAAATGCGAGAAGCTATGTCGAGAGTCCAGGCGAAGCGTGTCGATGAACTTAGAGAAAAAATTGAGCTTGAAGCTCGACTCGAGCGACTCGTTGCGCGTTGTACTGTGCTTCGCAAAAATTAAATTTAAAATTTACTTAAAAACGCTATTATTCTTAAAATTGTATTAAATACATGTATAAGAAATACTGTATATGCGCAAGTAAGGTGAGGTCAATTGCCAGAAAGTTTTTCTTTTGTACTTTCTCATAAAAATCGATACGAGTATTGACGGTACCTTGTCGAGTTCGAGTCGTGTGTCGTCGCTGCGCAGTAGGCTCGTCGCTCACGGGTGGCTTCTGCTCACGCACCGTCGCACAAGATGTCCGCTGAAGAGTCAAAACGGAGCGCGAAGCTTCGCTGCGGCCGTTGAGATGTGGTCGAAAATGTCGAGGCGACTGCTGCTGCTTGGCAAGCGGGTCACCGAACTCCGATGACGAAATTCCGCGTCGAAGCAGGAAATTTGCCACAAAAAGATGTACTTTGCCGTGCGACTATACGTCGAGCAACGGCTGCTTGTTGTCGAAGGCAGTGAAGATGCGGCAACAGCGACGAACGATGCGTAGACGAAACCGGCGCGCTCGCGCCCGCGCTCCGATTTCGATGTCACAAAATGACCGCCAAATGATCAACAATGCGATGTTGGGCGAAAAATGGCGCTGATCGGGTAGATGGTGCTCTGCTGCTCTTGGAGGTGATTCGCAGCTTCTGCACACGATTTTATTGTTCGACGTCAGGGTGTCGTCGAAGCCATTTTTATAGCCCGTCGAGAGTCTCGAGCGAGACACGAGCGAGAAAATAAACTTTTTTCAACTTGGGCTTGTACCTTATTCTCTTTTAAAACTTCCACTGCTCGACGCGGATGAGGTGGCCACTCTCCGCTGCTCCGAAGCTGTTGCTGTTGTTGTTCACTTGCCTCTGCGTGTTCTCGAGGTGGGCCGCCTGCGAGTCAGGTTAGTCAGCTTTCGTCGACTCCGACGTCGTTGGATTGAAATCGACGTTGCTCGCTGTTGACAATGGCCGGTACACTACTCGATGTCGAAATGTTCCGATGTCGTTGCACAGCACTTCGCGTTGAATTTTTGTCGCGGGTCACCAAAATGTAGGCTTTGTGTATGGTCGCGGCTGCCTCACAGCCTAGAGGACGAGGTAGTCGGGTGAGGCAGGGCAAGGTAAGAGAGAGGACAGAGGTATAGGGGAGACCAGGGTATGATGGGCACCCAAATGTATATTGTTAATTGTGAGCTTAATTTTGCATGTATTTTAATTTTAAAAGAAGCATCATGCAGCTAAGCTCAAAAACTTTATTAATGTGCAATAAAAAAAATTTTTTTTTCATTCATTCTTCATGGTATAACGAAATCAAAACTGTTGCAAAACTGCCATTTATGCCCCATGGCGGGGCACGGCTTGGCATGGGGTATTATTAGCGCATGAAAACTCGCTTTGAGTGAGAGTTGAGAAAAATAACTTTATGCGTACAAAAATTTTTCTGAAATAAGGTTCTCTTATTATTAATATTAAAATTTGAAATACAATTATTTTTTGGTGATTGTATAAGCATACATTTTTGTTACAATTTTCAAAATGTATTTTAACATAGAGTATATTTTGTTTTAATATAATATTTTTTTAAATTTATAATTACTATCTCACATTTCACTTATATCTAGAAATCTTTCTTTAACATAGTTGACTTTATTTAAATTACTGATATCACTTAAATGAAAACATGTAGTATCTTCCGTAAAAGGAGTCTCTAAAGGTGTTGAATTAGAATTTAAGGAAAATACATCAGTATCTGGCATAACTTTTTGAACTTTTTTACCACTATCTGAATCGTTCGCGACATTTGTTTTTCGTTTTATAGCTGTTTTTGATTTCTTTTGTGAATGTCCCTTATTTTCTATTCTTTCTTTCTTGATTGCCACTAATTTTTCTTCCTTCAACTTGTTTTGGTAAGCACCGCTTGTGATAATAGCTGCTGTCCCTTTCCTACGTTGATTAGGAAGAAACTGTTGATGTCGAATCAAATGAGTAATTACTAATAATTTCACTTCTTGATGTGATGTCATTCAGCTCATCTGGCTGCTCTCTTAATTTTAATAGAAATTGTGGTGTGGCGGAAAAGTAGTCCGTAGAACCCTGGATAAATTAAAATCAAGTTAATAAAAATAAAAATTCGTAATACGGAAGTAAAAATCACAAGTATATATTTACCAAATGTTTGAGGAGTGGTAAAAGACTAGCCACTGGTATAGTTATCATACCATCTTTTGGCAACGGTTGTATAAATGATCCGTTATCTTATTTAGCTGTCAAGTGTTGCTGTGGCTTCAGTATTTCTCTGATTACATTTTGACATTCAACAACACTTTTTTGAGATTCTAAAAAAATATAATTTCATGTAAAAATAAAATAAAAAATGAAATAAAATAACTATTGCTAAAAGTATTACTAACTTGTAGATTGAACATGTTGTGAATGAGATTCACTTGGAGTCTCGTCAGCAAAATGATCGTCAAAAGCACATGAATTGAATGGAATTATGCCACATTTTTCAAAGGAGTTGACAGCTGTAGACATCTTCGCTACTTCCACAAATGCTTTGGAAAACAGAGAGCATAGATTTTTCAAATTCACTGTATTTCTTTGACGTTGAAACCTTTTTTCAAAGTGAAAAAACCAAGAGTAAAAACCATTTTTTTAATGACTTTTTTTCAGAGAAAATACTTTCATGCATAATGAATTATCTTATCGTTACAGATAATTAAAAAAATTTTTTTGTTTAATAAATTGTGGGTGCCAATCATAGCCGGGGTGCCCGCTATACCCCGGTCTCCCCTAATGTCTAGGTGTAAGCTTCTTTATTGAAATTGGTTCGGAGCGCTTTTAGAGCGTCCGTTGCGTGTGCTCGCTCAAAAGTATCTGACCGCGCTTACAAAGTGGTCGTAGCGCGAAGGCGCCGTCAGAACTTACAATGGTGCGTGTGTATGGCGTCACCTGACGCGTCTCGTACAGTGAGTGTCGCTACACAAGCAACTTGCAGCAAAAAATTAAGAAAGAGCGAATATTTGGCCATGAAATACTCAACGACTGTATCAATGACCTAGAAGGTCTACGTAAAGCCAAATCTTTTTCAAATGATGGTTTACGACACTTGATTTTGTCATCTGATCCGACAGCTAAAAAAAAGTGACAATAGTAAGGATTAGAGTCACGTCAGGACTCAATAACAAGCAGGTATCGCCATCTCGTATGTGCCGTTCCTCACTTTCAACCTCAGAAATGAACATGATCTCATGAGATTTGTATACGAGCAACTAGCAGCAAAACATGAGGAAAGAGCGAGTATTTTTCCATGAAATACACAACTACTGTATCACTGATATAGATGGTCTTCGTACGGCCGAATCTTTTGGAATGATGGTTAACGACAATTGATCCTGTCATCCGAGCCACAACTCAACAAGTGTGACAATACTTCAGCAATGAGCAACGTCGATACTCAATAACTAGCAGGTATCACCATCTTGTATGTGCTGCTGCTCACTCTCTGCCGGTCATGATCTGATGTGATTTTGATACAAGCAACCAGCAGCCAAAAATTATGACAGAGCGAGTATTTGACAATGAAATACTTAACTTATTTTTATACGCGTTTCAAGAGCTCGCACATTTTATGTTGTCGCTTCAGTAAAATAGTAATAAACTTGATACAAAGTTATATAGCCTCAATGAGCACAAAATTTCCTTCAATTTGGTATATGCAAAAACTCTTTAAGTCCTCTAGAACTGAAGATACAGCTATTTGAAGTTTTACTGAACATCCAAGTATCATGTCGACTCGTCTATGAAAATGACAGATTTAATTCTTGAATTTTCAGTGAAACTTCAATCAGCTGTATCTTCGGTTCTAGAGGACTTAGAAAGCTTTTATATATATCAAATTAAAGGTAATTTTGTGCTCTTTAAGTTTATGTACTTATGTTTAAGGTTTGAGTTTACCTAGCATGTGTAACATGTAAATATCTAAGGCTATACTCTGTTTTAGGGGTCTTTTTTGCACGTTTTTCGATACATATTAGCATCTCCAAAGCGTAAAAATACTCAAACCATTATAAAAAATTACAAGGGAGTAGTTGACATGTTGAGAAAGCTTTTTAAATAGTTTAGGAAAGGAAAGTCCGGATCATACTTGATTAGATTTTGAGTTTTTTGTATTTTCTTGACTATTTCTATTGTAGAAGCCTCTAGAGGGCTCAGATCGCTTCGGGACCCATTTTTTCTGAAAATTTGGACGATTTCCAACAGAAAAGTTCGTGTGCACTTTTACTTTTGAGTCATTTTACACTGAGCTAGAGCTTAATGAAATATTTGCGATCTTTGATAAATTACGGAAAAATGTGAAAAAGACCAACTTTGGAATTAATAATAAGGGTGATAGAAGGCTCCAATTGCGATATAAATTTTTTTATACATTACTGACATCCCAAACAATGTGTTCAACATATTAGATATAGAAAAAAAATTTTGACCGGTTGAGTTGACAGAGAATTGGCCATATATTTGACTAGGTGACTACCCGTGCATATTTAACATACAAAGACGACATATTTGTACGACATTCACGCGTTGTTTAAATATAGTAAATAAAATCGATGCTACTGTAGTCACGTAGTTGGCGAGATTTTAATCCGAAAATATATTCTCACATTCGTCCAACACAAATTTTTTTCATATTTTGCGCGTCAAAAAACATGATGCGAGAAGGATAAGTATTTAAATGGTAAGAAAATTTATATTCATGCATAATATATCATGCATAATAAAGTGTTGCTAATCATGATAATATTCAGGTACATTTATTTATAATATATTTGAAATGAGAATCGACTGTTATTGTAATGAAAACATTGCGAATATAAAAAAATCCCTGTTTCAAAAAAGAAAATTAGAAAATCTTCGTAAAGGAAAATGTTTTCATTAAAATTGATAAGTCTCGTATTATGTACTCTTATAGGACATAGCAAAAATATTTTAAATTAATGATTTATTCAAAGTACAATAATATACAAATTTTCCGGTGAGAGTTTTTTTCGAGTGTTTTAACGATGATAATTTTAACGTTACGGTTATAGTAGAACTTCGGTATAGGTATAGCCAACAGCGTTGCATTTAATTGATTAAAAATTAATCAAATTGGCCGAAATTAAACAATTAAATCTAAATTTTAATTTGACGAGCCACGATTAATAATTCAAATTAATTTTAATTTGAACGAGTCACGATTAATAATCAAATTAATTTTTAATTTGAACGAGTCACGATTAATAATTCAAATTAATTTCAATTTGACAAGTGTTAAATTCTCGTGCGAAATAGGAGTCCGTGCACATTTCCCACGAGACGGCGCTTAGTCCTATCGTGCGGCCAGCCTGCGTGCGAGCAGTCAGTGATAAGCCAGCAGTCGCACAGAGAACATCATTCTTCTAACTTAATTCCAATCATGTCTAAAAGGAAAGCGCAAGCAGAAGAGTCGGTTCCAATGCCGACAGTGAAAAAAATGAAAATGGATAAGAGCATTCAGTCAATCGTAGTTTTAGTCATTGCAAAGATAGTCTGTAGTTTGTATATAAATTATAAAAGTAAAATTCCTTTGATTTACCGGTTGATAAATTTTGTACATGCTGTCCAAGCTCATTGATTATATAATTTTCTGTTTCAGACTAAAATTCCTGGGAATAGTTACTACAATTACGGCGTTGCGGGACTGCAACAAAAGTATGATTTTCGTCTTTGATGTTCAGGACAAAACTGGAGTTATTCGATGCTCAGCATACGATGAGACGGCAGTTAAACTATCAAAAATAGTGGTGGTACGTAGTAATAATTACTCGTCATATTATACTGGTCATAATAATAAAAATAAAATATATATTAAATTATGTGCATGTTTGTTTTTGTTGCAGAAAAATGTTATTCTGCATATAACTGGAATTAAACTGAAGCGCGCAAACAGGATGTTCAATAGCGTTGACAATGATTACAAGATAGAAATCATTGACGATGCACAAGTAATAGAAATTACCGGTTCGTCAGAAATTGTACCAACATTCGAACGGAAAGACATATTTACAGATTTTTGTCACATTTCTGAGCAGCCTCTGGACAAAGCTATTAGTAAGTATCGTTCATAGTTCAATCATATATTAGTCTGTGTTAAAGTAAGTGTTCGAAGCCCGCCATAGGCGCAGGCATTAGCTCCCTCTTTGTAGCGGCGTACTGGCCGTGGCGTTGCACGGCGCGAGAGGGGCAGTACAGCTCGAGACGCTCTGACGAGCAGAGGCAACCCGCGATTGCATCACTTGCTATTATCTTTTCAATACTTAATACAAACACTTCAATAAAGCTTTATTAAACACACTCGTGTCTAGCTTATTTAATCAGGGCAAACCTTAACAGGTTATGGGCCCAGACACGAAGCAGCAGTAAAGTGTGTATGAGTAATAAATTGAAAGTGCAAGAATACGTGAACAATCAAAATGGCGGAAATCTCGGCGAAGCATGTGGAGAAATTCAATGGAACAAACTTCCAGATGTGGAAATTCTAATTAGAAAACCTTCTAGTAGCACATGGAATCGACGACATCGTCTCAGGAGAGAGAGCTGCACCAGCGGATCGCCCGACTCCAGAGGCAAAGCAATGGACAAAGGACGACGCAAAAGACAAATTTTTAATCTCGTCGGCCATGGAGGCTGAAAAGATGAGGCACGTATTGGTATGTACGATGTCGAAGGAGATCTGGACCAGGCTAGCAACAATTCATGAGCAGGGCTCATCGACACACAAGCTTCTCCTGACCCAAAAATTCCACGAATACAAAATGGACACCTCGGGATCAGTTGCATCCCATAGAGCAAAAGTGCGAAACATGGTGCTACAACTCATAGACCTGGAAAAGAATGTGTCAGACATCGTGATAATAGCCAAGATTCTCTCAAGTCTACCATCAAAATTTCGAAAATAGAAAACCATGAATTTAGGCCAAAAAAATATTACGATTTGGCCTAATTAGGCATAGCCACGCCCCTTTTTGGAAAAATGGAATATTTTCAACTTTCCAAATTGTGTTTTATTGCGATAACTTTGTCAATTTTCATCCGATCTTCGTGAAATTTGCTGTGAATACGTAACAAAGCATAAGAAATCTAATAAAAATACTATCAAGGGGCAATAATAGCTCCTTGATAGGAAAAAAATGAGAAAACCATGAATTTAGGCCGAAAAATATTACGATTTGGCCTAATTAGGCATAGCCACGCCCCTTTTTGGAAAAATGGAATATTTTCAACTTTCCAAATTGTGTTTTATTGCGATAACTTTGTCAATTTTCATCCGATCTTCGTGAAATTTGCTGTGAATACGTAACAAAGCATAAGAAATCTAATAAAAATACTATCAAGGGGCAATAATAGCTCCTTGATAGGAAAAAAATGAGAAAACCATGAATTTAGGCCGAAAAATATTACGATTTGGCCTAATTAGGCATAGCCACGCCCCTTTTTGGAAAATGGAATATTTTCAACTTTCCAAATTGTGTTTTATTGCGATAACTTTGTCAATTTTCATCCGATCTTCGTGAAATTTGCTGTGAATACGTAACAAAGCATAAGAAATCTAATAAAAATACTATCAAGGGGCAATAATAGCTCCTTGATAGGAAAAAAATGAGAAAACCATGAATTTAGGCCGAAAAATATTACGATTTGGCCTAATTAGGCATAGCCACGCCCCTTTTTGGAAAAATGGAATATTTTCAACTTTCCAAATTGTGTTTTATTGCGATAACTTTGTCAATTTTCATCCGATCTTCGTGAAATTTGCTGTGAATACGTAACAAAGCATAAGAAATCTAATAAAAATACTATCAAGGGGCAATAATAGCTCCTTGATAGGAAAAAAATGAGAAAACCATGAATTTAGGCCGAAAAATATTACGATTTGGCCTAATTAGGCATAGCCACGCCCCTTTTTGGAAAAATGGAATATTTTCAACTTTCCAAATTGTGTTTTATTGCGATAACTTTGTCAATTTTCATCCGATCTTCGTGAAATTTGCTGTGAATACGTAACAAAGCATAAGAAATCTAATAAAAATACTATCAAGGGGCAATAATAGCTCCTTGATAGGAAAAAAATGAGAAAACCATGAATTTAGGCCGAAAAATATTACGATTTGGCCTAATTAGGCATAGCCACGCCCCTTTTTGGAAAAATGGAATATTTTCAACTTTCCAAATTGTGTTTTATTGCGATAACTTTGTCAATTTTCATCCGATCTTCGTGAAATTTGCTGTGAATACGTAACAAAGCATAAGAAATCTAATAAAAATACTATCAAGGGGCAATAATAGCTCCTTGATAGGAAAAAAATGAGAAAACCATGAATTTAGGCCGAAAAATATTACGATTTGGCCTAATTAGGCATAGCCACGCCCCTTTTTGGAAAAATGGAATATTTTCAACTTTCCAAATTGTGTTTTATTGCGATAACTTTGTCAATTTTCATCCGATCTTCGTGAAATTTGCTGTGAATACGTAACAAAGCATAAGAAATCTAATAAAAATACTATCAAGGGGCAATAATAGCTCCTTGATAGGAAAAAAATGAGAAAACCATGAATTTAGGCCGAAAAATATTACGATTTGGCCTAATTAGGCATAGCCACGCCCCTTTTTGGAAAAATGGAATATTTTCAACTTTCCAAATTGTGTTTTATTGCGATAACTTTGTCAATTTTCATCCGATCTTCGTGAAATTTGCTGTGAATACGTAACAAAGCATAAGAAATCTAATAAAAATACTATCAAGGGGCAATAATAGCTCCTTGATAGGAAAAAAATGAGAAAACCATGAATTTAGGCCGAAAAATATTACGATTTGGCCTAATTAGGCATAGCCACGCCCCTTTTTGGAAAAATGGAATATTTTCAACTTTCCAAATTGTGTTTTATTGCGATAACTTTGTCAATTTTCATCCGATCTTCGTGAAATTTGCTGTGAATACGTAACAAAGCATAAGAAATCTAATAAAAATACTATCAAGGGGCAATAATAGCTCCTTGATAGGAAAAAAATGAGAAAACCATGAATTTAGGCCGAAAAATATTACGATTTGGCCTAATTAGGCATAGCCACGCCCCTTTTTGGAAAAATGGAATATTTTCAACTTTCCAAATTGTGTTTTATTGCGATAACTTTGTCAATTTTCATCCGATCTTCGTGAAATTTGCTGTGAATACGTAACAAAGCATAAGAAATCTAATAAAAATACTATCAAGGGGCAATAATAGCTCCTTGATAGGAAAAAAAGAAAACCATGAATTTAGGCCGAAAAATATTACGATTTGGCCTAATTAGGCATAGCCACGCCCCTTTTTGGAAAAATGGAATATTTTCAACTTTCCAAATTGTGTTTTATTGCGATAACTTTGTCAATTTTCATCCGATCTTCGTGAAATTTGCTGTGAATACGTAACAAAGCATAAGAAATCTAATAAAAATACTATCAAGGGGCAATAATAGCTCCTTGATAGGAAAAAAATGAGAAAACCATGAATTTAGGCCGAAAAATATTACGATTTGGCCTAATTAGGCATAGCCACGCCCCTTTTTGGAAAAATGGAATATTTTCAACTTTCCAAATTGTGTTTTATTGCGATAACTTTGTCAATTTTCATCCGATCTTCGTGAAATTTGCTGTGAATACGTAACAAAGCATAAGAAATCTAATAAAAATACTATCAAGGGGCAATAATAGCTCCTTGATAGGAAAAAAATGAGAAAACCATGAATTTAGGCCGAAAAATATTACGATTTGGCCTAATTAGGCATAGCCACGCCCCTTTTTGGAAAAATGGAATATTTTCAACTTTCCAAATTGTGTTTTATTGCGATAACTTTGTCAATTTTCATCCGATCTTCGTGAAATTTGCTGTGAATACGTAACAAAGCATAAGAAATCTAATAAAAATACTATCAAGGGGCAATAATAGCTCCTTGATAGGAAAAAAATGAGAAAACCATGAATTTAGGCCGAAAAATATTACGATTTGGCCTAATTAGGCATAGCCACGCCCCTTTTTGGAAAAATGGAATATTTTCAACTTTCCAAATTGTGTTTTATTGCGATAACTTTGTCAATTTTCATCCGATCTTCGTGAAATTTGCTGTGAATACGTAACAAAGCATAAGAAATCTAATAAAAATACTATCAAGGGGCAATAATAGCTCCTTGATAGGAAAAAAATGAGAAAACCATGAATTTAGGCCGAAAAATAATACGATTTGGCCTAATTAGGCATAGCCACGCCCCTTTTTGGAAAAATGGAATATTTTCAACTTTCCAAATTGTGTTTTATTGCGATAACTTTGTCAATTTTCATCCGATCTTCGTGAAATTTGCTGTGAATACGTAACAAAGCATAAGAAATCTAATAAAAATACTATCAAGGGGCAATAATAGCTCCTTGATAGGAAAAAAATGAGAAAACCATGAATTTAGGCCGAAAAATATTACGATTTGGCCTAATTAGGCATAGCCACGCCCCTTTTTGGAAAAATGGAATATTTTCAACTTTCCAAATTGTGTTTTATTGCGATAACTTTGTCAATTTTCATCCGATCTTCGTGAAATTTGCTGTGAATACGTAACAAAGCATAAGAAATCTAATAAAAATACTATCAAGGGGCAATAATAGCTCCTTGATAGGAAAAAAATGAGAAAACCATGAATTTAGGCCGAAAAATATTACGATTTGGCCTAATTAGGCATAGCCACGCCCCTTTTTGGAAAAATGGAATATTTTCAACTTTCCAAATTGTGTTTTATTGCGATAACTTTGTCAATTTTCATCCGATCTTCGTGAAATTTGCTGTGAATACGTAACAAAGCATAAGAAATCTAATAAAAATACTATCAAGGGGCAATAATAGCTCCTTGATAGGAAAAAAATGAGAAAACCATGAATTTAGGCCGAAAAATATTACGATTTGGCCTAATTAGGCATAGCCACGCCCCTTTTTGGAAAAATGGAATATTTTCAACTTTCCAAATTGTGTTTTATTGCGATAACTTTGTCAATTTTCATCCGATCTTCGTGAAATTTGCTGTGAATACGTAACAAAGCATAAGAAATCTAATAAAAATACTATCAAGGGGCAATAATAGCTCCTTGATAGGAAAAAAATGAGAAAACCATGAATTTAGGCCGAAAAATATTACGATTTGGCCTAATTAGGCATAGCCACGCCCCTTTTTGGAAAAATGGAATATTTTCAACTTTCCAAATTGTGTTTTATTGCGATAACTTTGTCAATTTTCATCCGATCTTCGTGAAATTTGCTGTGAATACGTAACAAAGCATAAGAAATCTAATAAAAATACTATCAAGGGGCAATAATAGCTCCTTGATAGGAAAAAAATGAGAAAACCATGAATTTAGGCCGAAAAATATTACGATTTGGCCTAATTAGGCATAGCCACGCCCCTTTTTGGAAAAATGGAATATTTTCAACTTTCCAAATTGTGTTTTATTGCGATAACTTTGTCAATTTTCATCCGATCTTCGTGAAATGCTGAATACGTAACAAAGCATAAGAAATCTAATAAAAATATCAAGGGGCAATAATAGCTCCTTGATAGGAAAAAAATGAGAAAACCATGAATTTAGGCCGAAAAATATTACGATTTGGCCTAATTAGGCATAGCCACGCCCCTTTTTGGAAAAATGGAATATTTTCAACTTTCCAAATTGTGTTTTATTGCGATAACTTTGTCAATTTTCATCCGATCTTCGTGAAATTTGCTGTGAATACGTAACAAAGCATAAGAAATCTAATAAAAATACTATCAAGGGGCAATAATAGCTCCTTGATAGGAAAAAAATGAGAAAACCATGAATTTAGGCCGAAAAATATTACGATTTGGCCTAATTAGGCATAGCCACGCCCCTTTTTGGAAAAATGGAATATTTTCAACTTTCCAAATTGTGTTTTATTGCGATAACTTTGTCAATTTTCATCCGATCTTCGTGAAATTTGCTGTGAATACGTAACAAAGCATAAGAAATCTAATAAAAATACTATCAAGGGGCAATAATAGCTCCTTGATAGGAAAAAAATGAGAAAACCATGAATTTAGGCCGAAAAATATTACGATTTGGCCTAATTAGGCATAGCCACGCCCCTTTTTGGAAAAATGGAATATTTTCAACTTTCCAAATTGTGTTTTATTGCGATAACTTTGTCAATTTTCATCCGATCTTCGTGAAATTTGCTGTGAATACGTAACAAAGCATAAGAAATCTAATAAAAATACTATCAAGGGGCAATAATAGCTCCTTGATAGGAAAAAAATGAGAAAACCATGAATTTAGGCCGAAAAATATTACGATTTGGCCTAATTAGGCATAGCCACGCCCCTTTTTGGAAAAATGGAATATTTTCAACTTTCCAAATTGTGTTTTATTGCGATAACTTTGTCAATTTTCATCCGATCTTCGTGAAATTTGCTGTGAATACGTAACAAAGCATAAGAAATCTAATAAAAATACTATCAAGGGGCAATAATAGCTCCTTGATAGGAAAAAAATGAGAAAACCATGAATTTAGGCCGAAAAATATTACGATTTGGCCTAATTAGGCATAGCCACGCCCCTTTTTGGAAAAATGGAATATTTTCAACTTTCCAAATTGTGTTTTATTGCGATAACTTTGTCAATTTTCATCCGATCTTCGTGAAATTTGCTGTGAATACGTAACAAAGCATAAGAAATCTAATAAAAATACTATCAAGGGGCAATAATAGCTCCTTGATAGGAAAAAAATGAGAAAACCATGAATTTAGGCCGAAAAATATTACGATTTGGCCTAATTAGGCATAGCCACGCCCCTTTTTGGAAAAATGGAATATTTTCAACTTTCCAAATTGTGTTTTATTGCGATAACTTTGTCAATTTTCATCCGATCTTCGTGAAATTTGCTGTGAATACGTAACAAAGCATAAGAAATCTAATGAAATTACTATGAAGGGGCAATAATAGCTCCTTGATAGGAAAAAAAAAAAAAATTTAGGCCGAAAAATATTACGATTTGGCCTAATTAGGCATAGCCACGCCCCTTTTTGGAAAAATGGAATATTTTCAACTTTCCAAATTGTGTTTTATTGCGATAACTTTGTCAATTTTCATCCGATCTTCGTGAAATTTGCTGTGAATACGTAACAAAGCATAAGAAATCTAATAAAAATACTATCAAGGGGCAATAATAGCTCCTTGATAGGAAAAAAATGAGAAAACCATGAATTTAGGCCGAAAAATATTACGATTTGGCCTAATTAGGCATAGCCACGCCCCTTTTTGGAAAAATGGAATATTTTCAACTTTCCAAATTGTGTTTTATGCGATAACTTTGTCAATTTTCATCCGATCTTCGTGAAATTTGCTGTGAATACGTAACAAAGCATAAGAAATCTAATAAAAATACTATCAAGGGGCAATAATAGCTCCTTGATAGGAAAAAAATGAGAAAACCATGAATTTAGGCCGAAAAATATTACGATTTGGCCTAATTAGGCATAGCCACGCCCCTTTTTGGAAAAATGGAATATTTTCAACTTTCCAAATTGTGTTTTATTGCGATAACTTTGTCAATTTTCATCCGATCTTCGTGAAATTTGCTGTGAATACGTAACAAAGCATAAGAAATCTAATAAAAATACTATCAAGGGGCAATAATAGCTCCTTGATAGGAAAAAAATGAGAAAACCATGAATTTAGGCCGAAAAATATTACGATTTGGCCTAATTAGGCATAGCCACGCCCCTTTTTGGAAAAATGGAATATTTTCAACTTTCCAAATTGTGTTTTATTGCGATAACTTTGTCAATTTTCATCCGATCTTCGTGAAATTTGCTGTGAATACGTAACAAAGCATAAGAAATCTAATAAAAATACTATCAAGGGGCAATAATAGCTCCTTGATAGGAAAAAAATGAGAAAACCATGAATTTAGGCCGAAAAATATTACGATTTGGCCTAATTAGGCATAGCCACGCCCCTTTTTGGAAAAATGGAATATTTTCAACTTTCCAAATTGTGTTTTATTGCGATAACTTTGTCAATTTTCATCCGATCTTCGTGAAATTTGCTGTGAATACGTAACAAAGCATAAGAAATCTAATAAAAATACTATCAAGGGGCAATAATAGCTCCTTGATAGGAAAAAAATGAGAAAACCATGAATTTAGGCCGAAAAATATTACGATTTGGCCTAATTAGGCATAGCCACGCCCCTTTTTGGAAAAATGGAATATTTTCAACTTTCCAAATTGTGTTTTATTGCGATAACTTTGTCAATTTTCATCCGATCTTCGTGAAATTTGCTGTGAATACGTAACAAAGCATAAGAAATCTAATAAAAATACTATCAAGGGGCAATAATAGCTCCTTGATAGGAAAAAAATGAAAACCATGAATTTAGGCCGAAAAATATTACGATTTGGCCTAATTAGGCATAGCCACGCCCCTTTTTGGAAAAATGGAATATTTTCAACTTTCCAAATTGTGTTTTATTGCGATAACTTTGTCAATTTTCATCCGATCTTCGTGAAATTTGCTGTGAATACGTAACAAAGCATAAGAAATCTAATAAAAACTATCAAGGGGCAATAATAGCTCCTTGATAGGAAAAAAGGAAAACCCATGATTAGGCCGAAAAAGTATTACGATTTGGCCTAATTAGGCATAGCCACGCCCCTTTTTGGAAAAATGGAATTTTGAAACTTTCCAAATTGTGTTTTATTGCGATAACTTTGTCAATTGTCATCCGATCTACGTGAAATTTGCTGTGAATACGTAACAAAGCATAGAAATCTAATAAAAATACTATCAAGGGGCAATAAAGCTCCTTGATAGGAGAAAATGAGAAAACCATGAATTAGGCCGAAAAATATTACGATTTGGCCTAATTAGGCATAGCCACGCCCCTTTTCGAAAAATGGAATATTTGACCTTTCCAAATTGTGTTTATTGCGAACTTTGTCAATTGTCATCCGATCTACGTGAAATTGGCTGTGAATACGTAACAAAGCATAAGAAATCTAATAAATACTATCAAGGGGCAATAATAGCTCCTTGATAGGAAAAAATGAGAAAACCATGAATTTAGGCTAAAAAATATTACGATTTGGCCTAATTAGGCATATCCACGCCCCGTTTTGGAAAAATGGAATATTTTCAACTTTCCAAATTGTGTTTTATTGCGATAACTTTGTCAATTTTCATCCGATCTTCGTGAAATTTGCTGTGAATACGTAACAAAGCATAAGAAATCTAATAAAAATACTATCAAAGGGCAATAATAGCTCCTTGATAGGAAAAAAATGAGAAAACCATGAATTTAGGCTAAAAATATTACGATACTGCCTTATTGGGCATATCCACACCCCATTTTGAAAAAATGGAATTTTTCAACTTTCTAAATTGTGTTTTATTGCGATAACTGTGTTATTTTTCATCCGATCTTCGTGAAATTTGCTGTGAATACGTAACAAAGCATAAGAAATCTTATAAAAATGCTATCAAGGGGCAATAATAGCTCCTTGATAGGAAAAAAATGAGAAAACCATGAATTTAGGCCGAAAAATATTACGATTTGGCCTTATTAGGCAAAGCCACGCCCCTTTTCGGAAAAATGGAATATTTTTAACTTTCCAAATTGTGTTTTATTGCGATAACTTTGTCAATTTTCATCCGATCTTCGTCAAATTTGCTGTGAATACGTAACAAAGCATAAGAAATCTTATAAAAATGCTATCAAGGGGCAATAATAGCTCCTTAATAGGAAAAAAATGAGAAAACCATGAATTTAGGCCGAAAAATATTACGATTTGGCCTTATTAGGCAAAGCCACGCCCTTTTTCGGAAAAATGGAATATTTGACCTTTCCAAATTGTGTTTTATTGCGATAACTTTGTCAATTTTCATCCGATCTACGTGAAATTTGCTGTGAATACGTAACAAAGCATAAGAAATCTTATAAAAATGCTATCAAGGGGTACTAAGAGCTCCTTGATAGGATAAAAATGAAAAAACCATGAATTTAGGCCGAAAAAGATGACTGATTGGCCTAATTAGGCATAGCCACGCCCCTTTTTAGAACAATGGAATGTTTTTAACTTTTCAAATTGTGTTTTTTCGCCATAACTTTGTCAATTTTCATCCGATCTTCGTGAAAATTTGCTGTGAATACGTAACAAAGCATAAGGAATCTAATATATATACTACCAATTGGCAATAATAGCTCCTTGATAAGAAAAAAATGAGAAAACCATGAATTTTGGCCGAAAAATATGACGATTCTGCTTAATACGGCATAGCCATGCCCTTTTTGGGAAAAATGGAATAATTTCAACTTTCCAAATTGTGTTTTTTCGCCATAACTTTGTTAATTTTATCCTATCTACATCCTATCCTATCCTATCTACAAAGTACGAGAAATCAAATAATAATACTATCCAGCAGCAATGTTACCTCTTTAGTCGCCCACAGCTCACAGAATTTCTTTTTATCTAAAACATTATTATTTGCAAATCATAAGTCTGATTTTCAACATTCTGATTGCAGGAAAAAATCCAAAGTCAGAGAAAAAGGAACTTATTTATTAGCATTGTTCCTACTTGTGGCTAATGAAAAAATTTAACTGCGACGAAGGAACGGTTGAGGCCCTTCATTGTGTCGGTGGATAAAAGGTCTAGAAATGTCTATTCATAATTATCATAACTCATTCCTTGTTTTTCGTAATTTTCGAGATACGACTGGGTCCGACACGAATACGTTGCTGTCATAAAAAAGCGGTTTCGCAAAAAGTTATGCTTCAGCACGGAGTGCGATTGCTGCGATGGGAAATTCGCCTTGCTACTGTGACAAGTTCTAAGTGCTGCTGCTGCGACGAGAGATTCTTTTCAGCGATCCTGGTCAGTAGAACGCCGCTTGTTTTGTGGACTACTAGGTTTTTTTGTCGAAACGTTGAAGTAAGATAAAATTTGTATCTTGTTTTTTTCAGTTTTTTATTTAGCGATTTGATCAAGTAAGTGAGAGTTTGTTTCATTTTTCGTACTTCTTTTTTTTAATTGACGCAGACCATATAAGTTATTAGAACTCCGCTTTTTTCGTGGGCTACTTTGTTTTGTGTGGAAACGTTGAAGTAAGATAGGAGTGTACCGTGTTTTTCTTTGTGGATTATTCTTTTCAACGAAATAAACCTAATGAGTGTGTAATTTTCTAACCTGTGTTTTCTCCTCTCCTATGTTCGTCGTCAGGAAAGTTTCTGCTTGGGTCGTGATCTATCTCTTTTTCCAAAACAATAGTAGTATGATAGAGTTGATCAAATTTCTGTTGAATTGTTTTAATTCTAGCGACTTGATAAAGTAAGTGAGAGTTTGTTTGGTTTTTCATACGTAATTTTTTTAGCGAGGAAGACCATGAGGTTGATTGTTGTTTACTAAGTTCTGATTTTTTTCAGAAATCCTAGTTAGTAGAACGAAACTTGTTTCGTTTGCTACTTTGTTTTTTTGTGGAAACTTTGAAGTAAGATGAAATTTATATTATGTTTTTTTTATTTTCATTCGGAGCGATTTGATGAAGTCAGTGAGAGTTTGTTTCGTTTTTCATACGTTTTTTTTCAGCGACGCAGACCATGTGAGTGAATGTCTTTTACTATCTTCTCATTCTTTTTCAGCAATCCTCGTTAGTAGAACGTAACTTGTTTCGTTGGCTACTTCGTTTTCTCGTGAAAACTTTGAAGTAAGATAAAATTCGTACTTTGTGTTTATTTTCTATTTGTAGTGATTTCATCAAGTAAGTGAGAGTTTGTTTGGTTTTTCATACGTCATTTTTTTAGCGAGGAAGACCATATGAGTGGATGTCTTGTGTGGTGTCGTGCCACAATGCTTCACTGCTCCGCAGGAAGGCGCGCGCCATAGCCAGAGAGAACCGAGGATTCAAGAGCAAAATATCTTTCACACACGGGGACTTTATCTAATGTTGTGTGAATGAGGGAAATATAAAAGTAAAGTGGATAAACACCGTAGAAAATGAAGCCGATATCTTCACTAAGCCACTGCCCCCCCAGAGCCATAATTATTTAAGAGATAAAATATTCAGAGTAAACGGAGGCACTTGATCATTTCTTTAATTTGTTTCAGACTCTACTAATAACTAGTGCGCCTGCGGAGGGAGGGAGTGTTGTCGAGGTCTCCTTGGTGCTCCACAGAGGGCGGCACCTCCCGGCAAAGTTGCTGCTACGCCGGCGGCGCAGCTCTCTATGCGAGTGACTCGCGGCTGACACATTGGTCTTACTGTGGTGCGACATTATTCAAGCAGCAAGCCAAAAGTTCAGCTCGGTATCTCAGCGCATTTTATTGCCTCTGTATCTTTTCCTTCTGTTTCATTTACTTAGTTAAGTTGTTTTATAAGAGTTATCAGAGATACTTATAATAAATCAGAGTTACACACTTTTTGTTTTGGTGCACAGTTCAAGTGCCTTTTTGTGTTCAAGTGCTTAAAATAAACATTACTCAGTTCAAGTGAACCTCTGTCTCCGCTTCATTGTATCACCTCTCACAAATTCTTATAGTTTATGGGCGACCAGCAACAAGAGAAAGGGTTCACTCTTGAGAGTAAGTAAAACCAGAGTTAAATTATCCGAGTAAATTTAGAATAAATGATTAAATTCGTGAGCAAATTGCGGGAGTACCGACACAAAAATCGCGCGTTCTCGACGGCCTAGCAATTTCGTTTTTGTTTCTTTTCCTTTTCTTCCTTTTACGACCATTAAAATCAGAGCACCAGAGCAAAGTAGCGCAGTAGAAACATCTCGCGAAATCTAATCAGTTAGTCAACGTTCAATAAACGGCCATTTTTTTTACTGTGCAAAAGGCTTTCGTTTCATACATCGGGACAACGACAGACGTGCTATGACAAGTTTCTTCCGGCGCGCAACACGTGCGACGTATATATAGATATACTGTACAGAGGCGGGGCGGGAAACACGTGATGAAACAGAATCCTTTGTCTCTCTTTCTCTCGTTGAACACAGTCGGTGCGCGCTCACCGCCATCTTGAACAACGAACTTGTCGATGCGGCTCTCGGTCGAACACACATACGCTCGTGCAGGATTGACTAGCAAAGATTCTGAGAAATTTCCTTTATGTACCGAGAAACAACTACATGCTGTGCATAAGTTGTCGATTTTTTTTTCTTTTCTTTTTTTTCTCTCTACATACACATAAACAACTACATGCTGTGCATAAGTTGCCGAGTAAACTGTTTCGTCTAACAAAATACAGAGTAACTATTTTTCTTCTTCTACATAGTTTCACCTCGACTCGCGCGACAACAGATAAAATTTATAACGCAGGGCGTGTATATTTTTTTTGTTCTGTCTCTCTCGCGCATACATCGGAGTACTGATCGCGGTGTGACTTATTCCGTTTCGGAGGGAGTAAACAGTAGTTCGCGGTGCGATTTATTCAATTTCGGAGAGAGTAAACGGCCGATCGCGGTGCGAATTATTCGGCTTCGGAGGGAGTAAATGACCGATCGATGACAAGAATTTTTTTTCTTTTTCTCTTTCTCGTAAATAACAGTTGACGACATGACAAAGGATGGTACATGGATACCGTCACCGCTAGAGAAGCCCAACGATCCAGAGGCGAAAAAAGATGAGGAGAAAGTTGACGATGGCCATGACCGGCAGTCGGAGACTGGTCAGAGTGATTCAGAAACTGTTTATGTAGAAGTAAACACCCTCAATGCTACATTACAGCAGCAGACGGAGACTCTCAAAATCTTAGCTGAGACGATGAAGGCGATCCGCGCTGATCTCAAAACTCAACAAGAACGGACAGAGAACGTGACATCGAGCTTCTTGGAATTCACTCGCGATCAGATCAAATGTCAGGACGCTACCGACCGTAATTACAATGATCTGTTGCATATAGTCAAGGAGCTAGCAGCCAATGTGAAGACGACGCTGTGCGAAGTCAAGCACATCAATGCAGTTTTACCGTAGTCAGAGGTACCCAATGCTAATTCTACTGTTATAAGTTCTAAGATTCAATCGCGTCGCGCTCCAGAGACTATTAATCAGAGAAATTTAGAGAGTTATGATTCCCTTGATATCACTATTGCACAATTAAATAAAACTCTAGAACAAAACCTGGCGCCCAAACGTAGCTTCGGCGAGTACAAACTAACATCAAAATCAAACTTCACACCTTGGCTAGACCTTCTACAATCAGAGCTTGAAAGCTTTAATCTGAAATACTTAATTGATAGAAAATGTGAAGAGGATTCAGAGGTAAATCGCAAAAATAAGGCCAACGCTAGAAATTTAATTATATCGCGATTGGATGAAATATATCATAAAGAATAATAAATATAAAAGATCCCTTCGATATAATGAGTAAAATAAGGGAAACCAAAAGAAACGAGTCGAACCTTTCAGAGTCAGATTTAAGATTAAAACTTTTTTCCATTGTCAAAAAGAAACATGAAACAGTTCAAGAATTCACAGATCGTTTTGAGGCAATAGTCAGAGAATTTGAAACTTGCAATTATAAAGATAGCCTGCAACCGAAAGAACTTGATGCAGCATTTTACAAAGCTGTAAAAGATACGGTTCCTGAAGTTAGGACTGCAGCTCTAATTCATAAAGGATGGGACAAACACCTGACAATGGAACAAATAAAATCGTATATGTTACAGCTTGAAGCAGAGAGAGGGGAGAACTACAATGCAAGAGCGAACCAGGCCGCACCAAATGATCGCAGAGATGATTTCCAGAGGCAGGATCAACGATGGGCAGGCTACAATCAAAGGGCAGGGTATGACCAACGTGCGGAGGACCACAGAGACTATTACCAGAGGGAACAATACAGACCAGAGAATCGCCGTGCAGAAGCCAAGACTGCCAACCATTGCTACAGATGCAACGACAGAGAAGCAGGACACTGGGCGCGCGATTGTCCCCTCGCCGCTAACAACCTATGGTACTGCTACGTGTGTACCGATGTTCGTAACCACAAAGGCGACGACTGCCCCAACACAGCGCAAAGGTTAGAATCATCCAATAATTATAACACTTATAACAGTAGAAATAGCAATAAGGGGTAACTCCAGAGATCGCAATAATTTTAAAATCAGAGTAATCAAAAACACAGAAAGAGCGTCTCCTTACAAGAAAACTGGCAACCCTAAAACTAATTCGAAAGGTACAATTTTTTCCAATTATACAAGTAACAATAAAAAAATAAGTTTTATAGCGGACTCGCGGGCCACAGAGCATATAATAAATCAGAGCTTAGTGCTTAAAAATTTTCGGAGAATTACAGAGGGGGAAATACACTGTGCCAATAAAAACGCGAACATCAAAATAGACGGTGAAAGGATACTAGTCGCAAAAACCCCCGATAATCGCGTAATAAAATTATCCAAAGTTATCTCAGAATCAGAGGTAGCAGAAAATCTGTTATCACTAAGAAAATTTACAGAGTTAGGGTACGGAGTATATTTAGATAATTCAAAATTAGAAATCTTCGACAAACACACCGGAGAATGTCATTTACACGGCAAATATATACCACCAAACTGGATAATTGAATTAGACCTCCTTACATCTGAGGCTGACGATGAGCAAACACGCTACGTAGTGACTGCACAGTTGCTGTCCTCTGAGGTCCCTGTTTCACAAGCTCGGTCAAATATTATTGATCCGCGTGATGAATATCCGACTGATCTTGGGAGGGAGAATGTGGGAGTAAACTTACCAGAGTCTCAGAGAAAAGAACTAAACGATGTAGAAATTGACATAAATAAAAGATCATAGACTGTAATCAAACACTTTCAGAGGCAGAGTTAAACAAATTATACAGTCAAAGTCATGTAAGCCCCGAAAACAGAGTAGAAAAACCCAGTCTCGGTATGCTGTGGCACAAAAAACTAGCGCACATATCGATCGAATACTTACGCCAGATTAAAAAATATACAGAGTGCCTCAAAAATGTCAAATTTGAAGAAGACATAATAGAATGTGAAATATGTATCAGAGCAAAAATGGAGAAACTACCTTTTTAAATCAGAGACACAGAGCCGACCGACCGCTACATACCATCAATGTAGATACGATGGGACCGATAAAACATCCAAGTTTTCCTGGACAAAATACATTTATAGTTGTACTGGTAGACGATTTCTCCCGATATGCGAAAGCTTACTGTGTACAACACAAAAATGAAGCAGGAACGTGCTGGAGAAATATCTCGCACACACAAGGAATTTACTCGGCAAAAACGAAAAAGTATGCTTCATAAAAGCTGACAATGGTACAGAGTTCACCGAAGGAAAGTTTGCAGAGGTAATGAAAAATGAAAACATAAGCAGCGAATAAATTTTCAGAGAGAGCAATAAAGGCAGTTTTAGTCGGATATACAAACACAGGATGCTTGATGTGGCATCCATCAACCAACAAATTTCTCTTATCCAGACATATAAGGTTCAACGAAAAAATCAATTACAAAACAGAGTTTACCAAGAAAGAGCCGACAGAGGATCAACTGATCATAAAAGAGATATCTTTGAACTATCAGAGAACTCGATGGAAATAATTCAGTCAGAGAACAGAAAAAGGAAAAACGAAAAAGCATCACCAGCAAAAGTAAGGAAAAATGCCAGAGAGACGAGCCAAAATAAATCCCAAAAGAGACGAAAATTTTATATACAGAGCTCAAGCAGAAAAGTTTCAGAGTGCGATAAAGGAGAAACAAGATGCCGATATTTACGCCAATATAGCTACAACATACAAAGACCCAGTCAGTTACAGAGAGGCCATGAGATCTACAGAGTCAACAGAGCGGCAGAGGGCAATTGACGAAGAACTTAAATCCATGGAGGAAAATAAAGTATGGGAACTTGTCAACAAAAGTGATCTATACAAGAAAAACATAAAACCTAATATCATTGACTCCAGGTGGGTTTTTAAAAGGAAAAAGGCAGAGGACAATACAGAGAAGTTCAAGGCCCGTTTAGTCATCAGAGGATTCAAAGACAGAAATGAATATCAGCTGCTAGAAACTTACGTTCCGGTATCAAGAATGACAGTGATACGCGCAGCCCTGGCAATTATAAATAAATTCGACCTCGAAGTGGTGCAGCTGGACGTCAAGACGGCCTTCTTAAACGGAGTACTGGAGGAAGAAGTATACATGGAAATACCTGAAGGTACAAATCTGTCAGAGAATCTCAAGAAATCTCATGTGTGCAGCTTTAAGAAGGCTCTCTATGGATTAAAAGTAAGCCCAAAACGTTTGAATCAACGATTCAGCGAAGAAGCTGAAAAGCTAAACCTAGAGAAAAATATGAATGATCCTTGTCTGTTCACCTGGAGACACAAAGGAAAGATAGTGCTATTGGTGCTGTACGTGGATGATATCTTGTTGGCCAGCAATGACGCCGCAAAATTAAATGAAATCAAGACAAAACTATGCAATACCTTTGACATGAAAGACATGGGAGAACCTAAGAAATTTCTAGGCATAGAAATACAGAGAGACAGAGCAAAGAAAACAATCACACTGAAACAGTCGGAATTTGCAGAGAAAATTCTACAGAGGTTCAATATGAGTCAGAGTAATCCACAGAAAACACCTATGGTCACTCGACAAGTGATGAAGCTGAACGATAAGAACATGACAGAGAAAGACACAGTACCCAGTAAAGCCCCATTCAGAGAAGCAATAGGTTGTCTCCTGTACCTGGCCGGAATAACACGCCCAGATATATCATTTGCAGTAAATTATCTATCACGACGACAAGTGTCCCCGACTGAACATGATTGGACAAATGTTAAACGGGTATTCAGATATATCAGAGGGACAGCTGACCTCGGCATAACATACAGAGCGGAGGAAAATGGAATGAAAGCATACACTTACTCTACCGGATCTACAGGATCTTACTCTACCGGAGGATATATAATCAAATTATTTGGTGACACTGTAGCATGGCGAAGCCACAAGCAGAATTGCATAGCGCTGTCTACATGCATGGCAGAGTACAGAGCTTTGAGCGACGTGTGCCAAGAAATAATTTCATTGAATAAAGCAACGCGTGACATCACCGGAGAAACCAACTATCCTGTGACAGTATGGTGCGACAATATCTCGGCAGGCAAATGTACAGAAATGGACGGCTCAAATAAATTTAAATGTTTTGATCATGACGTGGAAGAGATCAAACAGAAACTCAGAGACAGAGAGAACCGAGGATTCAAGAGCAAAATATCTTTCACACACGGGGACTTTATCAAATGTTGTGTGAATGAGGGAAATATAAAAGTAAAGTGGATAAACACCGTAGAAAAGGAAGCCGATATCTTCACTAAGCCACTGCCCCCCCAGAGCCATAATTATTTAAGAGATAAAATATTCAGAGTAAACGGAGGCACTTGATCATTTCTTTCATTTGTTTCAGACTCTACTAATAACTAGTGCGCCTGCGGAGGGAGGGAGTGTTGTCGAGGTCTCCTTGGTGCTCCACAGAGGGCGGCACCTCCCGGCAAAGTCGCTGCTACGCCGGCGGCGCAGCTCTCTATGCGAGTGACTCGCGGCTGACACAATTGGTCTTACTGTGGTGCGACACTGTTCAAGCAGCAAGCCAAAAGTTCAGTTCGGTATCTCAGCGCATTTGATTGCCTCTGTATCTTTTCCTTTTGTTTCATTTACTTAGTTAAGTTGTTTTATCAGAGTTATCAGAGATACTTATAATAAATCAGATTTTTGTTTTGGTGCACAGTTCAAGTGCCTTTTTGTGTTCAAGTGCTTGAAATAAACATTACTCAGTTCAAGTGAATCTCTGTTTCAGCTTCATTGTATCACCTCTCACAAATTCTAAAACTAACCTCGTGCTTACGCTTCAGAAGCTGGTTATCATCATCATCGTCATCATCATCACGATCATTTCTCTCAGTGTGTGCGTGCAATTTTCGCCGTTGCGACGCAGCGAGCCGGCCGGCTTTTGCACCGTTTGGCAGCCATATTGGATATTCGGATCGGCGCCGGCTCTTAGCGATCGTCGACGGTTCGCGCGCGGCGAGTTTTGGCTGTTCGTCAGCCATTTTGTCGTCTTGTCGTCTCGTCGTCCCGTCGGTGGTGAACGTTGTCGTTCTCTCTCTCTTCCACTGCTGCTGCCACCGTTGCCGTCTGCGTTGCTGTCTGCTGCGCTGTGCTGCTGCTTGAGTTGTGAGACTCGACTTTCGTCTCAAGGTACAGCGTTTTAAAAAATATTTTGCAAGCATTTTGAAGAAAAAGAAAAAAGATAGAAAAAAAGAAACTACCCTCGTATACTTTTTTTGTCGATTATTCTTTACAGCGACATAAACCTTATGAGTTTGTTTAATTTTCTAACCTGTTTCTTCTCTTTTCCTATGGTCGTCGTCGGGAAAGTGATTGCTTGGTCCGTGGTCTATCTCTTTTTTTAAAACAATAGTAGCGTGATAGAGTTGTTCAAATTTCTGTGAAATTACTTTAATTCTAGCGACTTGATAAAGTAAATCAGGGTTTGTTTCGTTTTTCATACGTCATTTTTTTAGCGAGGAAGACCATGTGGTCGATTGTTCTTTACTAAGTTCTGATTTTTTTCAGCGATCCTAGTTGGTAGAACGAAACTTGTTTCGTTGGCTACTTTGTTTTTTCGTAGAAACATTGAAGTAAGATAAAATTTGTACTTTGTTTTTTTTTTTCTATTTGTAGTGATTTGATCGAGTGTGAGAGTTTGTTTGGTTTTTCATACGTCATTTTTTTAGCGAGGAAGACCATATGAGTGGATGTCTTGTGGCGTCGTGCCACAATGCTTCACTGCTCCGCCAGAAGGCGCGCGCCATGCGGGCCCCCTCTCTCGCTGCCGGCCGTTGCGTCGGGCCGCTCAGCGAGAGACCACAGATTGTATCCGAACGCCGAACTGAGCGCGCGCTTGCCTGGCCGCTCCGTTCGCTCGACAGAGTCGAGCCGAGAATAAATATAGTAAAATTTATATCTCGTTTTTCGTCGATCATTTCGCCTTCCTTTACTGCCTGCTCATCTCCCTGCCTCGCTTGTTCCTCGCCTCGTGGACGGTAGAACGCGCAGAGTTGCGACGAGTGTGTGGACTCGTGTAAATCCGGAGTTCTCGCGAATTTTCGTTCGGTCATTTCACGTCGTGCACGACTCGTATTTTTTTCGATTTTTTTTTTTAGCTGTTTTCTGTACATAAAATCTACAGATTCGCTTCGGTAATCTGCTGATCTTAGCATTATTAGTTGCTGAAATTAGGAGTATTAGCCGGTACAACTCATGTGAATTTAAAAAATTACATCGCGAGGTATTTACGTGATTCAATTTTTCGGAATAGCAACGGATTTTGGAATTCGAGAAATTCGAACAATTCGAAAGGTTCGTTAGAATTTGTTTACGTCTCGTAACGTCGAAGCAACGTTTTGATCAGGCAGCGTTTCGTAGAATTCGACCGTTGGTTTGCGCAGGCCAATGTTTTGATTTCGCGCACGCTGACTTGCCCCAAAGTCGTCGTATCTGCCTGCAACAGGTACGGCGCGAAGTAAACAAAGACCCCTTTGTGTTCGTTCTCGGCGTATACGAGCTCCAACTTATAACATCGTAACGGCCTTTGTCGCCGACTGTTATTTTTGTGTTCGTTGTTATTTGGCGACACTTGCCATTTTGTTGAATTTTGCCCTTCGTGGCACATGTTATCGACATACGTGTTTTTCGTTATCTATAATTATATTCGACCAACCCCAATACTGGTGCGAATATTTCGGAAACCAAACAGATTTTTCTTAAACAGATTGAAATTGCCCAAGCAGCATTTACGCTCGCGGCACATATAAATATTTTAGCCCAAGCAGCCTTCACGCTCGCGGCATATACACATATAAATATTTTAGCCCAAGCAGCCTTCACGCTCGCGGCATATATACATATAAATATTTTAGCCCTAGCAGCCTTTTACGCTTGCGGCACACGTATACATTTTCTTTTTCTATTTCTCATTATTTCTGGCCCACACAGCTCGTCGCTGACGAGGCGCACCAGGTTTATGCCTGCACAGCAGGGTTTGCGCGGCCGAACATCGAGTATTTGAACGGACTGTTGTGTGCTTTTTTCCTCGCTGCGAAGCAGTACTCTTCACTCGAGGATTGCGGGTGCATATCACTCCCTGTAGAGACTCGATTATATTTTTCTTCGTACGCCGTTTTTGGTGTCATTCACCCCGGCGTTCTCGCTCGTTTCGCCGTTCTGGAGTAGCGCTGTTCCGTTCGGCGAGTGCGTGCGGGTTCGTCCTGACGCAGATATATTTTTATCATTTGATTAATAATTGTTTTCGTTTGTATAGTCTTGTAGTTGCACAGCTCGCGCTACAAGCTAAATCTGAGGCAGACTGTTTTACAGTTTAGTTTTCTGCAAATTAATACTTTGCATACCCTATTCGCTCCCTGTCTCACGGCATAATTTTAGTGGTTTCTCTCGCACGTATATTACGTGTTTATACTGCACAGACGCCTGCAGTCGCTTCGACGTCGCATAGATTTGGTCAAGCATTGTGCTTCGCGGCGCACGATTTTGCGCGAAGTGCACGCGTGCATTTTGACTGTGCCGATATTTCCATCAAGAAGCACATCAACGACGCCTGAATTTTTAGAGAGACACTTGCCGTGTGACGTGGGGCCGATTTTCCGCTGTGAGTTTATACCCAGCCATTTATCTGTAAATAATTTAAATTGGCTGACCGTCAAGTCAGCGTAGCTTTGCAAATAATTAAGTGGTTTTTCTTATACCGTACAGAGTTTTGATTTTCTTTACGCTGCCTTATCGAGATCGCGTTTCGACGTTGCTTTGTTACATATTGTACGCGTCTCGTGAATTAGAATCATCGCCGTGCAGTGTGAGTCGACGCCGGTTCCTGCGGTTCCGTGCTGTCGCGTGTGTGCCGAGTGGAGTGTATGTTACGCTATAATTACTGTAAATAGCGTCTGTACGACCTAGTCGTTAAGTAATTTTAAGATCGAGGTTTGGGTTTGGACTTATTGATAGGAAATATCGCTTTCATTTCATTTATTTTATTTTTTCATTTATTTATTTAATTTTCTCACTGCAAAATTCATACGTCGCAGGCTTCGTCCTGTCGGCGCGCGACCTTGCATCGCTTGGTTTTCAGGCCGCATTCATTAACTCATTTTTCCTTCTTTTCCTTCTATTCCCTCATTATTTTACAATAGACCCGGTTTTTCATAATCATTTTCTTTTTCCTACAATCCTTGTTTTACCCTCTGACTGAACAGACTGTGACATGACTCCCTCGGACGCGATCCCGGCCGCAGCTCAGGGTGACTCTGCTGATCCTGTGTCGGCACATATCATGGATTCTGCGGTCCCTGTCGTTGCTACCGTGAGCAATACGGCCGCACCAACCCTTATTGATTTAATTAACACTCATTGCATTAATCAACAGCCTATGAGCTGTTCTCGAGTCACCTTGCAGGTTAACTCTTTACAATCCCCGACGCCCGAGGAGGTGTCCCCAGCTTCGTCATACCGAGGTTTCGCCGGGCCTAAGGGCTTGTGCCAGCCCCAACAGACCTCCCAGGTTTTGNCCACCGCTTGCGAGTTTTGACCCATTAGAGAATCGCGAGGGGCCGCTTAGCCAGGCTGGTTCGGATAATTTTAATCCCCCATGCAGATCAAGTTCGTTCCCTTCGGTCTTTCGCGTCGAATAATCATTTTCGTTCGCGGCTTTTTGGAGGCAACAGCCGGAGCTTTGGTTGGACACAAATCAAAAATTTCATGCGTGTGGCATTTTCTCCGACCACGACAAATTTATACATACGCTCGCTTCCTTGGGCAGCGATGTTATCGCGGAGCTTGGTGATTCAATGCGCGGCCTGCCTGGCAGTAATAAGTACGAGGCCCTTCGGTCGCTCCTTTTGAGAAAATATGTTGAGCATGAGAAGACCAGGTTCTTGAGATTCCGCGACGGTTCACTGGGCGCGCGGAATCAGCTCCCTTCGGATTATCTTGATTCGCTTGTCGGCTCGGGTAATAAATTTTAATAGAAATGCGATTTTGAAATGGTGGTCTTTGACGTTGCCACCACACATAGCCGTTCACCTCGACCCGGAGGTAACAACGGTAAACGAGCGCGAGAACGTAAAGCGCGCGGACGAGATATATTATAGATTGCAGGGGCCGACAAGGTTTTTCCGTCGGTTCATAAAATAGACGCTGGCTCGAGTAATTCTGCTCCCTCGGGGCAGGAAAACGCGATCCTTGCGGGGCTTCAAAAGTCGATTGACGCCCTTACACAGTTCATGCTTAACGATAGGATGTCGCGTGCACCCTCTGATGATGGCGTCTGTGTAATAATCACCAGGTGTCAGCGTGTCCCACTGGCGGTGATCGTTGGGCTCTGACGGTCGTGGTGGTCTTGGTCGAGACAGATTTTCTCGTAATCGACGGAATTTCAATATGCATTATCGCGCAAATCAGTATCAAAATAATCAAAATTTTAACAATTCAAATTTTCGTAATAATCAAAGTAGTCAAAATTTTAGCAATCCAAATTTTCGAGATAGATTCAACAATAGTAATTATATGAATGGACACAATAGTCAAAATCAATTCAACAACCGATCAAATTTTTTTAACCAAGCTTCGGCAAACAGCCAAGTTGGCTTAATTAACCCGAACCTTGCTGTAAATAGCCACAATCAAAATTCCGCGAATAATTTCATAACAATGCTAATAATGTTTTCGTCCGGGACGGAACCATGACTGTCGCCGGCCCTGGTGTTGCCTCTGGTGTTCAGTGCCCGCCCCTGGAGTTTCCGATGACATGCCGCGAGGCCTTTTATGCGTTTACCATGCAAAATTTGACGTTCAAGCTAGAAAATGTGTACGCCCTTGTCCGTTAGAGCATTTGGTATATCCAAAAAACTAGTTTCCGGGCCAATCGTGGGGTGCATTGACCCGGGCCTTTCTATTGACGCCACTACTGCCCCATCTTCCCCGCGTGTAAATATTTTCCCCTCGTCTCGAAGAGACTTTATGTCTTTGACAAATGCAGTAATTTGAGCCTGCTGATTGACTCCGGTGCTGATGTATCGGTTATACCTCGTGAACTCGTAGAGTCTGCGACCGAGTCGAGCCTCAAGCTCTATGCGGCTGATGCATCGCCTCTCAAGACCTACGGTTCACATGATTTGACTTTGCAATTTAACCAGCCCGAGACGTTCGTGCATACTTTTATAGCTACCCACGTCCCTTACCCTATTCTCGGAGCTGATTTTATCTGTGATTTTAAACTCTTAATCGATTTGGCCGGCAAACGGTTGCTTCGTTGCGACGGTACGGTTTTCGCGTCGGGCGATTGCATCCGCTCCCCAAATTTTTTTTTATCATTGTTATCACCCGATCAGAAATATCGCGATCTTTTATTGCGTTTTCCTACTTTGTATGATGCTAAGCACAGAAAGCCACTTGAAGAGTCCAAAGTTTGTCATATGATTGTTACCACGGGTCGTCAGTTTCAGAGTCCTGTCGCAAGCTTTCGCCTGAAAAGCTGAAAGCGGCACAGGAGTTTTTCCAGGATCTCGTAGATCAGGATCTGGCGGAGCGCTCAAATAGCGCGTGGGCGTCCCCGATCCACCTAGTTGAAAAAAGACGGTTCCTGGAGGGTCTGTGGCGATTACCGCAAATTAAATAGCATGACTGTTCCTGACAAGTATCCGGTGAAGCGCTTACAGGATTTTTCGACCATTTTGTTTAACGCGACGGTTTTTAGTACCCTGGATCTCGAAAAGGCTTTCATGCAGATCCCGCTCAGGTCGGAGGATCGCCCGAAGACAGCACTCATTACCCCGTTCGGACTCTTCGAGTTCAAGGTTATGACTTTCGGGATGCGAAACGCCGCACAAACCTTCCAGAGGTACGCGGACTCGGTATTGGGCGACCTCCCGTTTACTTACGTATATAGATGACATTCTTATTGCTTCCCCTGATGTCGAGACGCACCGCAAGCATGTAGAAATTGTTTTCGAGAGACTGAGAAAGGCCGCCTTGCAGTTGAATCTGAGTAAATGCGTTTTCGAGTCAGATCAGGTTGAGTTCCTCGGATTTTTAATTGACCGTAACGGTTATAAACCCTTGCCGGTCAAAGTAGAGAAAATTAATAACTTCCCTCGCCCACAGACTGTGAGCAGTTGCGTCGTTTCCTGGGCATGATCAATTTCTACCATCACTGTATGCCGGGAAGCGCGCAGCTGCAGATAGAGCTGAGCGGCCTTTTGACTTCGCAGAAAAAGCGCGATAAAACCCCCATTAATTGGAATTTTAAAGCTATCGAATCATTCGAGCAACTTAAAAAGAGCCTCGCGGCCGCGGCTTACCTCGCTTTCCCGCAGGATGGTGCCCCATTACGAGTGTGTACGGACGCGTCGGACTCCGCGATGGGTGCTGTCCTTGAACAGCAGACGGTGGATCAATGGAAGCCTTTGGCCTTTTTCTCTCGCAAGTTCGACCGCGCACAGAGAGGTTATTCTACTTTTTGATAGAGAGTTGACGGCGATAGTCGGCGCGGTTAAGCATTTTATGCATTACCTTGAGGGTGTCACTTTTGTCGTGTGTACCGATCACAAGCCCCTCCTTTCGATTTTGACACAGCCTTTGGATACCGCTTTGGCTCGACGTAGGAGACAGGTGGAATTTTTATCGATGTTTGATATGATACTCGAATACCTGCCGGGACCGGAGAATGCGGTGGCCGATGCTTTGTCGCGTCTCGACGAAGCAGAGCCGCGCTCGCTTTCTGATGCGGAGTCCGCGGATCCCTCGGCATGCATAGGTGCTATCTCTCTACCTTTAAAGCTCCCTTTGAATGAATTGACGGCAGCGCAGGCGAATGATGACGAGCTTAGGGGGCTCCTTAAGGATCCGGCTCCTCCTTTCAAGCTGTGTAAGGTAGTTTGGCAGCCCTCAAATCAGCAAATTTTTGCTAAGGTTTCCGCCGAGCGTATTCACCCGTATGTTCCTGGTCCCTTGCGATTTAAAGTTTTTGACATTTTCCACGGCCTAGCACACCCTGGTCCTAGAATTACTGACAAATTGATTCGGAAATTCTATATTTGGCCTTCCATGTCACGGGACATAACGTTATACTGTAAAGCGTGCATGCCTTGCCAGCAGTCCAAGGTGACTCGCCATAATAGACCCCCGCCTATGCATTTCGACGCTCCCGACGCGCGTTTTCAGCACGTGCATATGGATTTGGTCGGCCCTCTCCCTGAGTGCCGAGGTTTCTCTTATTTATTGACTATGATTGACCGTTTTTCCAGGTGGCCCGAGGCGGTCCCTTTACAGGATATCACTGCTGAAACTGTTGCGCGGGCTTTTGTTAAGCATTGGGTGTCACGTTTCGGCTCCCCTTCGATCCTCACTACTGATCAGGGTGGTCAGTTTGAGTCGGAGCTTTTTGAGGAGGTCTCGCGCGCGTTGGGAATTGAGAGGATCCACACGACTCCGTATCATCCCCAGGCAAATGGGATGATCGAGCGTTTTCACAGAGACATCAAGGCGGCTTTTATGTGTAGAAGTGATGCAGGAGATTGGCTGGACGCGCTGCCGACGATAATGCTCGGACTGCGAACCAGGCCGATCCTCGATACCGATTTGAGCCCTGCCGAGATGTTATATGGGAGAGCCTTGCGTATCCCTGGCATTTTTTGCGAATATGACGATGACGATTACGATTCACGCGCTTTTAAAGAAACTTTTTTGCGCCACATGATCAACTTAAAGCCGCTGCCGGTTAAACATAAAGACGCTTCTAGACCTTTTTATTATGCTGACTTGGACACGTGTTCCCATGTTTTTAAAATAATTAAATGTGGAAAACGCTCGCTTGAAAGGCCTTACACGGCCCTCATCGAGTTATTTCTCGCGACCCGTCTAAAAGACATATGGAGATTCAGGTCGATGACAGAATTGTCAGGGTCTCGGTAGACCAGTTGAAACCAGCTCACTTTCTTGATGAAGCCTTGGCCCACCAGGCTGAAGCTTTGGCCGCGCCACCTCCGGTCGCTCCTGGGGCCGGCGTCGCTGCGTCGAACCCTTTTCCCCCTGCCTCGGCCCGCGCGCCGATGTCCTCAGCGTCTATCGACATCCCGGGCCCCTCCTCCGCTGTGATGGACCCACCTCTTGCCCGAAATAACGAGCAGACCTCAGATCAAACCCTGACGAATAATAACCCTATCGACATTGACGACGCTCTACTGCCTGATTACCCTGAGTTGACTCGGAACCCGCGGGACGAGCTTGGCATCGGCCACTCGGTCACCGTCGGGGGGCGGCTGACGTCCCTCTTCCTCCTGAACAATCTTCTTTTACTTCTGAACATTCCTACGCTAGCGCCTCTCAAGCCAACGGTAAAAGGAAAGCGCGCTCAAACAACAAACAGCCTAGAAAGAGAGGCAAAATGGTTTCTCATCGTCCATTAAATTCGTCTTTTTCAGAAAGCTAGTGGAGGCGTTCGATCATCTACGCCATGAGACCGAGGCGGCCATCAAACGTTTCCCCGGATTGCCGAGCTTGCTGAGGGCGTGATGGAGGAGATCACCAAATGGAAACCTCGAAGTACAGAGATGACATCCAGCATCGTCTGAGGCCAGCCCGCTTTGGGCGGATTCGTGCCGATTCGCGGTTACGAGCCTTTGCCAGTTGCCCCGTCTTGTAGTTGGAAACAAGCCAGTCCTCAGGCTTTATTTTTTTGGCGTCTGCAGAAGAATGAATCGGGACGAGGTTCTTCGACATAAAGCCTTTTGCCACTCCACCTGCTTGCACGGTCACCCGCCCGAAGCACCCGCCTGTTCCTCGTGACGAGAAGAAGAAGAAGAGCCTGACTTCTTGGTGTCACATTAATTGCGTCGACTTGCTCACATCGCTGCGCCTGCAGGGTGCTGGGCTGTCAGCGTTGCTGGACGTTGGGTTTTACAGCGCCAAAAAGAAATACTTGCCCTGTTACGCCCAGATTAAACCCGATAAATTCTACTACAAGCTCACCCTGTGGCCGCCGAACGGACTCCCCCGTCCCCCGGCTCGTTGGACGCGCACCCTCTCATCCTGTACCCCAGTATTATCGGGAATTTTCGAGTACCTTAACTCCAGCGACGCCTATACACTGACATACGCCCTCTACAACCATCCTATTGCTGTCACGCTCCTCTGTGTAATTATTTTAACCCTTCATGGCCATTTTTAATTATAGTATCTCTCACGTCATTACAAAGCATCAATAAGTACAAACCTAAGTCTATGATATTTGGCGATCGCGACTCATTATTTAGTAATAGTTCGGTTAAGGACGCGTTGTTGGCGTTACAGGGGCCTGGTTGCAGCCGGGAAAACGCGAGCGCGGTGCGAGATGTGAGAACGATCGACCTGCGGGCGATCAAAACTATAAGTTAATTGATTTCTTATCAAGTAGTTTTAAGATTAAGACATGTTTGCTGGGCAATTGTACGGCCCCTATAGACACGCATGTCGCTAAAATTGATGCACATCGGCTCGAGATTAGCGAGAATTATCAGCTTACGGGTGCTTTTCTCTCCGGGTCTACGGCCGAGTGTGTCAAGTTATCTTTTTGTTGGCAGCTTAGTTTGCGGCTTTGGCCCGCGCTGTCGCCTTAAATATTCATGTCAAATTTTTGCAGCTGCACAACGTGATGGCGTTCGATGCCGACCAGCAGCTGGTAGTCTGCTGGATGCTTTGTTTTCAAATAAAACGCACTGACTGCAATTATTTCTCTTCAGTAAGCCAAGACGAATCCTGAGCCGGGTGTGGATCTGACATTGTCGTTGAACATTTGCCCGAATATTAGATTCGTGGACTTTTCAAATTCACTCTTTATTGAACCGTGCTTACAGGACATTCTCCTTTGCATACCGAACGTCATAGATGTGAAGTTATTAACATTAAATTGCACGACTCGGTCGATTTTTCACACCTTGCCAAGAAAGAGCTTGACCGTGAGCTGGAATGAGGATACACCCGATTTGGCTAAGCGTTTGCTGTTGCCGCAGCTTCGTTCGTTGGTGGTGTTCAAAGACAATGTCAAAAATGGTCATGCCCTGGACCTGGAGGGTCTTTTGCCTGTGATTTATAACGGCACGCGTCTCACCTTGAGAAATTACGCACTTCAGCGGAAGTGCCCGCCGTGGCTTTATGCGGCTCGTAGAGTCAACAAAATTGAAACAGATGTTCGCGGCAACGACGTTATATTTTTCCAAAAATGTATTTAAATTAATTACTGTTAAGATATTCAGTGCCTGGAGCACCACACTCTTTTGCGATCTGATTGATATGTTAATTAATAGTTTTTTTCTTAGCAACCTCGCACTTAAGCGAAATAGTATTATATTGTTTTTGTTTTTGTAATAATTAAAGATTACACATTTTTTTTTTGTTTTGATAAGGTACAATAATTCCTGTTAATCAAAGTTATCAGAGTTTAGGTTGATGTAAGAATGATTATTCGGCATTGTTGCCATGGCGCTTTAAAGTAATATAATTATTAATGTAATGGTAATTCAACTAAAGTTTAGTTTAATGCGATTTGATATTATACAAATCTTGCGTGGATTTTGGCTTTAAAAGCGCACCAGTTCTTTTGTACATATTATACTTTTTTCTATTTAAAAAACTGTATTATCTGATTTAATAATGTATCTGGATATGTCTTTTTTCCTTTTCTTAAAAACTGTACAGGAAAATTAAAAATGTTTCTTTTGGGAGGGGAGTATTGTGGCGTCGTGCCACAACGCTTCACCGCTCCGCCAGCAGGCGCGCGCCATGCGGGCCCCCTCTCTCGCTGCCGGCCGTTGCGTCGGGCCGCGCAGCGAGAGAGGACAGATTGTATCCGAACGCCGAACTGAGCGCACGCACTTGCCTGTCCGCTCCGTTCGCTCGACAGAGTCGAGCCGAGAATAAATAGAGTTAAATTTATATCTCGTGTTTTGTCGTCGATCATTTCGCTTTCCTTACTGCCTGCTCATCTCCCTGCCTCGCTTGTTCCTCGCCTCGTGGACGGTTGAACGCGCAGAGTTGCGACGAGTGTGTGGACTCGTCGCCCCCCAACTACAGCAAGGAGTCTTACACGGGGCCAACAACATCCATATAATTCCACACACAGTATATGTAAAAATATTCGCGCGCAGAAAGAGAAGGAGAGTTTGCGGTGTCGCCGCTTGCCGCCTCTGCTCTTACGTAATACTTCGCCGATTCTCTTTCTTTCTCATTCGAGACACCGACGAGTACAGACGTGTTTGCGCAGCAACTGCCCAGCCACCTTCCAACTTCTTTTGTCTTCAAGATACTATATCATATCAATGTAAGTCCACTTAAATTATTCTACTATTCTACTCTAATCAAAATTTGTAACTAATTATAATTATAAACGGCACGATTATTATTTTTTGTTCGTGTATCTATTATTAGTGCGGTAGAAAAAAAGGTTATCTTAATTTTAGTCCTTATTTTAGTCCTTATATAGGTTAAAACTTTGCGGTATTCGTGCGTGTTTTATTTCATTGTCGTAACAACAAATTAAACTCTCCGTTGTTCCTGTGCGTTTCATTTTAACTGTTAAATTAATAGAAGAAAAGGTTATCATAATTTTAGTTCTCATAGGTTAATAAAACTTTGCGGTGATCGTGCGTGTTTTATTTCATTGTTGTAACAACAAATTAAACTCTCCGTTCTTCCTGCGCGTTTCATTTAATTGTTAAATGAATTATTGTATTAATTTTTTTAATTATATAAATATAAACTGGGTTATGAAAATACTACGAAGAAAATATATACTACGAAAATCCGTGATTGAGACTCAGTTTGCCATTTTCGTAAATAAGACTTACTTAACTTCTTTTATTCATTTTTTTTAAATCAACAAATTAAACTCCCCGTTGTTCCTGTGCGTTTCATTTTAACTGTTAAATTAATAGAAGAAAAGGTTATCTTAATTTTAGTTCTCATAGGCTAATAAAACTTTGCGGTAATCGCGCGTGTTTTATTTCATTGTTGTAACAATAAATTAAACTCTCCGTTCTTCCTGCGCGTTTCATTTAATTGTAAAATGAATTATTGTATTAATTTTTTTAATTATATAAATATAAACTGGGTTATGAAAATACTACGAAGAAAATATATACTACGAAAATCCGTGAGTGAGACTCAGTTTGCCATTTTCGTAAATAAGACTTACTTAACTTCTTTTATTCATTTTTTTTAAATTATATATTCATTAATTTTTTTTAATTGATATATTTGTTTTTCAGTGCGATATCCATTTTTCATCACCATGCCAGTTCAATTTGATTTGTCTGAAAATAACACCTTCAACGACATGGTCGCTGGTGACAAAAATCGGTAAGTTAAGGCTTTTTTTATCATTCTTAGCTCTTAGATTAACAAATCATTTATTATACGAATAAATTTATAATTATATGTTCTATGTTTGTGAAAAATACATCTAATTTTTTTTTCTTTTCATTATGTTTTAGTGAAATAATAGGTTACGTTACTGAAATATATGGCACTTCCATCGTAGGAGCTAAAAACTATACTCTATTCAAGTTTGTCATCAGCAGCGGTAATGGGAAGAAAGCCACCATCTGCATATGGGACAAAGCTGTTATTGATCAGATTTCACCCAAGATCAGAATGGGAGAGGTTTGTAAAAAGCTCATTTTATTCGAAATTTATATATTATTATAAATGTTATTTCTAAATTTTTAATGAATTTAATTTTTTATTTTTATTTTTGCAGACTTTGCACTTGGAGGGACCCACACAATATATTTCAGAAAGGTTTTCATTGAAACTTTTCATCGAAAAGTTTTTAAAAAGTTATGGACACATTTCATAAAGATAACTGAAACATTTCTTTGAAGTGTTTCGATGTAAGGTTTCCAAAAAGTTTCTGATACGATTCATGAAATATTTCGTAATTGTCCACATTGAAACATTTCAAGAAATATTTCTGAAACATTTCAGAAAGGTTTCTTAGCAAACAATTTTCTTCAAAAAATTTTATGTTTTCTTTGAAACATTTCTGAAAAGTTTTTGACAACTTTCACGAAATGTTTTCATGTCGATCATTCTGAAACGTTTCAAAATATTTTTCTGAAACATTTCATAAAGATTTCTCGGCAAGGATTATTTTCGAAAATTTTTGTTTTCTTTGAAACATTTCTGAAAAGTTTTTGACAACTTTCACGAAATGTTTCTGCGTCGATTATTCTGAAACGTTTCAAAATATTTTTCTAAAACATTTCATAAAGATTTTTCGGCAAGGATTATTTTCGAAAATTTTTGTTTTCTTTGAAACATTTCTGAAAAGTTTTTGACAACTTTCACGAAATGTTTTCGTGTCGATCATTCTGAAACGTTTCAAAATATTTTTCTGAAACATTTCATAAAGATTTCTCGGCAAGGATTATTTTCGAAAATTTTTGTTTTCTTTGAAACATTTCTGAAAAGTTTTTGACAACTTTCACGAAATGTTTCTGTGTCGATCATTCTGAAACGTTTCAAAATATTTTTCTGAAACATTTCATAAAGATTTTTTTTATGATTTTGATTACGTTTTTGCAACATTTTAGATAAGTTAAAAACATTTTTGAAATGAGGATCGGATAGGATTTTCACTTTTCAATGTATACTCTTTCAAAGTACATAATTAAAAAAAATGGCTTAGCCCATATGGTCGCTAAGTAATGTCTGAAGGGTTCGCAAAAAATATTTTAAGGCTTAAAAGTTGTCGTCAAAAAATCGTTTTATGAACTAGTCGTTAAAATTTTTTTATAAACGTTTTGAGGAAAACAAAGCAAAAATTGTAGCACTGCTTCATTAAATTAACACATAATTGCGTGCTTCTCGTGGAGAATATCGAAAAATGTTTGCAGAAACAATATTTCTGAATTGTTTATAAAAAATTATTTTGAATCTTTTATCCGGCATTAAGTGAAGGAATTTAAGGATCATTGCAGAACTATTTAAAACTTATATTTTAAAGAAACAGTGCTTGATCATCGCGGGAAAATGACCCAAAACCATTTTGGTAAATGTTTCACACATCTCGGAAATATATTTAGGGATATATTATTATATAGTTTAAATTGTCTGTGTACAGTGTTGAAAAGTTTTTCAGTCGTTTTGATAAATTTACAGGTATCTATTAATCATCATTTATATAATTTTCAAACATATGTCTTGCTGAGATATTTCATTTTCAATAACTCAAGCGTCGATTATTTTTCTTCGTCTTTCTAGGTTATTCTACATTTTTGGGACTGCTGACCGAGCGTCGAGAACAAACGTCAGAGCGAAATTGCGTTTTGTGCCTTTTTCGTACTGCAAGAATTATGACGCAACCGTCGTTCCCTATTGAGAGTTCGTTGCATACAGCATCTTGAAATTGCGAACGAAACGCTTATTCGCGCGCGCTCGCGCCCTGCCAAGTATTCTTTGTTCTACCTCTAGCGTGGTGATAATAGTTTTTGTTCTTGACTTTCATTAACTTTTTAACAATAATTTCTCTTTTATAATCGAGTCATCACTTGCAATTAGCTTGTCGGAAACGAACCTTCCTAAACTTGAGAGATCAATTAGGAGAAATAAACTTGAGAAGAACAGAACGCATCGTCCAGGTAAGAAGCTTACTTAATAGCTATATCATATCGATATTAAACATTATAAAATAACAGTAGCATTTTCAATTGTCGTTTTACTATGTGTGGTTCATGTTAGAATGAATATAATTATGAAAAATTTCAATTTATCAATGAAAAATCTGTGTCCCATTAACCTAACCTTTTAGTGCAAGTTGCACTCATCATACCGTAATGCTTTCATTTGAAACCTTTTTACTTACTATTGAAAGTATAACTCTGCATATTATCTAGACATATTGACTTGACTCAAATGTTCAATTTGTATAACCGAAAATAAATTAGACAATGCTTACTGATCTCTGCGAGTACAATGTTACAGTCGCTGAAACTGAACATTACTATCAGGATAGTTTCTGTCGTCTTCTTTACACAGTACAGTCCTTCATGCAGAATAGCTCAGTGTCGATGAAGATTTAAATATGTGCATTTCAAAATTCTACTCACATAGTAAAATCAATTTATCATTAGAATCAATTAACCTCTGTGCATACAAAGTTACACTAGTTAGAAAAAATTAATTTTTAATACTTTTTCTCTACTTGGAAGCAGTACTGTATTTAAGAGGATAAATGACAACTCGACTTCAAGAATATTATTGTAACCTAAAACTGTCACGTATTCTACTTGCATAGTGAAATCTATTTATGATTACTATGCATTAAATAATTCTGTGAGTACAATGCTGCAGTCGCTGAAACTGAACATTACTATCAGGATAGTTTCTGTCGTCTTCTTTACACAGTACAGTCCTTCATGCTGAATAGCTCAGTGTTGATGAAGATTTAATATGTGCATTTCAAAATTCTACTTACATAGTAAAATCAAGTTATTATTAGAATCAAGTAACCTTGCATACAAAAGTACACTAGCTAGAAAAAATTAATTTTTAATACTTTTTCTTTACTTGGTAGCAGTACTGTATTTAAGAGGATAAATGGAAACTCGACTTCAAGAATATTATCATTCTAACTTTAAACTGTCACATATCACATATAGTAGTGTGAAGGTTTGGCAAGAGAGTAAAGTTTTTACGTACAGACAAAAGTTTTGAAGAAAAAAGTGTATAGCAACTGTGTAGTAAATTATAGAGTACATATGTAGTGTCATGGATGATTGTAAAAATGTGGTTGTAATTAGTTGAAAAAACTTCTGCTTGAAAACTTTTATCAGGGCTCTGCTCATAAAAAATACCCCTCTAAGTAAGATGTGACCCATATATTTTAATATAGATGATGAGTTCTCTGACTACTTTTTAACATTTTTTTTTTTTGAAAACTTGCAAACATTTTAGACATAATGTCCAATTAACTATTTTGCTGCAACTGAGCTATACATTTTTTAATAGGACATGAAGGAAAATTAAAATGCTCATAGACTCATGAATATATGTTCAATATGTTCTGAATTTAGATAGAAATAGACAACATTTCCCTTTATTCTATTCAATTTTACAGAATATAAAATCTCAATTGCTTCTTGAGATGCAGCTGTCGTTTTTGTGAGAAATTTTATATCTTTTGTGTCATTCTTGTATTTCTTTGCATTTCTTGGCAAATCATGTTTTTTCTTGCCCATCATCATATTAAAAAAAAAACATTTAAAATGCTACAACTAGGTTTTTACACAATTTTAGGAGATCATTTGTCATCAACGCTTACTGAAATGAAGTGATATAATGTATATTATTTACCTTGCATAAGTTTTATACGCATTTTTTCTCAAAATATATAATTTATGCATAATAAGTTTCATTCAAATACTTGAAAAAAAATGATGACCTAAAAAAGGATGCAAAACCTAGCAGTCGTAGCTCAAATAGTTTTCAAATTCGGATGAGTGCGTCAGTTTTATTGAATGAATAGGATAACCATTTACCTATAATTTTCGTGCCGACTTTTAGCGCAATTTTTTTCACGTTTGCGTTGTGGTCTCGAAAAATTCCCTTAACACATGGTTTTAAATTATCCAATTACCCATTTATTAGAGACGCGGTCCATCTATTGGTTCATTATCATGTTGGCTTAGTTATTTTAGCTGGTGTTCATTATAATAATTTTTTGTTGACCTAAAACTTATTTAAAATTTTTCGTTAAAATTTGAGAATGATCAATTAATGAAATTGCAGATAACAATGCCTCGACAGACGCGAAAATTGTGTGTGACTGATAGACAAATGCGTAGAAAGGCTGAAAATGAAGCGAACGATTTTTTAGAAAATATTTTAAAAGATGTCATTTGTGATATCGCCTCTAAAAATGCGATATATTTTACAAAATCAAAAACCAAAAAACCCCAGAAAATAGGCAACCCTATCTTTACAAAGTTGGCCGGTAAACGAAATATTTCGAATCCCGGGCCTGTCAAATTGAATATAAACCACATGGCCCCCTGCAACCGTCGAAGATTCGATGTTCTCACGCGCATTGATTCTGATTTTACTAGGAACAACATTTTCTACATTATTGTTTACGTATAAGTAACTGCAATAATTGCACACTTATAAATAATTTATTTATAAGCATAATCAAAACCCAGATCCCTTTTCCCAACGTTTAATCCGTCAGAGATGCAGTAAAGATGAGATGGCTCGCTGGCGATAGAAAATTATTCCTTATGTATTACAAACTATATTTTTTTTTTTATTTATTATTTATTATTTATTATTTATTATGAATATCAACCTTCTTTTTTTGCTATTAAATAAAAATAGAAAATATAATAGAAAATTAAATCGAACGATCTAGAAGATCAGAGTTCGAATAACAACATATGTGTCGATGGATGAGTTGCAGGCTGCTCGCGACACCAAGGCAGAGACAAAGACACGGGTCTCACAGAAACAAAGTTCCCATAGTTTTTTTTAGCCGCCAAAGCCGTTACAAACGAAAAGTTACACATCGAAGATCTGTAACTGATTCTCTCTATCTAAAAATTTTCAATTAATCTCGTTCGCGACTCCGACCAGTGCGGATCTCAGTGCTCAGTATCTGTTTCTGTGTCCTCTGTTTTCTGTGCCTCTGTCTCGGTGCCACGACGCCTGCAGTCGCCCATCATCTGAACAATGTAAGTTAAAGGATATATATCTATTTCATAATTCAATTGCTTGCTTTTAACTTCAATTATTTTTCCTTTCTAAATGATCGAATACTTTAAACAAATATAATTCCTAATAATATCACTGCCCCGAGGCGATCAATGGGTAACCATTTCGCCTTGTGGAAAGTGACCCTTATTCCTTCACTTTAATTTACGATATTTTGACTCGCACAAATGCGCGGAAGTATACCGGTGCTATAAGACGTCTCGTCTTGGCACAAAAATTTACACAAGACCACTGTAACCGTAAGGTTACAAAAGTCCCGTCTCCCGACGTGACACATTCCAAATGAAGTATCCGCTAGTGACAATATCTCCAAGTCTAAAGATTTAAGTTTGGTCACATCTCCATCTCTACCATCTACGTCCCAATCTTCTCTGAATGAAATACGCATGTTTTCTGATAATCGCATTGATACGTTTGATGATGAAGAGATTATTGATGATATAAAAAATTTTCTCGAAGTTCAAGAAGATTTTAGTAATAAAATTTATGACAATTTGTTAAGCACTGACAGTGATTTTAATAATGATTCTGAATATCAGTATAGTGAAGACGAGTATAGATATAGTGATAGCGATGCCGAGAGTATTTTAGACTTTGATTCTGACAGTGAGAGTAATGAAGATAATAATGAACATTATATCTTGGAACCGCCAAAAAGTCAAGTATTTATTAAAGATATCGAGACTTGGGCAAAAGATCATCAAATAAATCATAATAGTTTGAGAGATTTATTATCTATTTTGAATAAACATACTGATGTCAAATTTCCTAAAGATCCCAGAACTATTTTAAAAACTCCCAGAGTGACCAATGTTGTACAAATGGATGTCGGTGAATATTGTCATATTGGTTTGAAAAAAGCCGTGACAACAATAATTCAATACCGAAAGTTAGCTAAAAATGAAGAAAAAAAAGAGATTAAACTACTTGTTAATATAGATGGGGCTCCACTAGTAGGAAGATCATCTGAAAAAGGTCTTTGGACTATTCTATGCAAAGATCTTGATTCTAAAATTGTTCATCTGATAGGAGTATTTCTAGGACGAAAAAAACCTCAGGATCCAAACGTTTTTGTAAAAGATTTTACCACAGAAGCTATTGATTTGGTGGAAAATGGTCTCACATACAACAATGACATTTATTTTATTAAAATTTTTGGTTTTATTTTTGATGCTCCGGCCAAGGCATTTATTTTGTGTACGAAGTATCACACAGGATACTGCTCATGCAGCAAGTGTCTCATAGAAGGCAGTTCTTATAACCGAACTGTATGTTTTCCAACAAAAACAAGTATGACCAAACGTTACTGTCATGAATTACTAAGAACTGATGAAAATTTTAAAAATTTCGCTTATGAAGATGATTATCAAAAGAATGTATCGATACTAAACAAACTTCCACGCATTGGCCTTGTTTCTGGTGTCCCAATTGATAGTATGCATATGGCATACCTTGGCGTAACAAAATTGTTAATAAAACTTTGGTTAGGCGATAAAGGGCGAAATAATAAAAATTATAAACTTTCGGCCGATCAAATCAATCTTATCGATGATATGCTACAAGATTTGAAGTACACAATGCCAGATGATTTTAATAGACGGTGTAGAGCTATAACCGATTATAAGAATTGGAAAGCGACTGAATATCGTCATTTTCTTCTATATATCGGACCTATTATATTAAAAAATATTCTTAAAAAAGATGTATATTTAAATTTTTTAATATTTCACTTGAGTATGACAATTCTTGCAAGCCCTGTATTATCAAAAGAGAAAGAAATGTTTTGTATGCCGAAAATTTAATTATTCAATTTCACGATTCATTTAAAAAGATATATGGTAAAGAAAACGTTACTTTTAATGTTCATTGTCTTTTACATATAGCCAAAGATGTTATGAAGTACGGACCTTTAGAATCATTTTCTGCTTTTCCATTTGAAAATTATTTATGTTCAATAAAAAAACTAGTTAGAAAAGGTGAAAAACCGTTGCAACAGATTGCCAGAAACTATCAGAGTACGAATCTAAAAACGTGTCTAAAAATATCGATCAAAACGATTATAATTTTAAAGCCAGTAACAGACACTTTGATGGAATTGTGCCAAATGAACTTACAAATCATGAAGCCCAATTTAAGATATTATCTTTATATTTATGGAGTATAAAAATCCACGATAGTAGAAATAATTGTATAATGTTGAAAGACGGTACAAAAATAATTGTTAAGAATATCATTTCCTACAAGCAAAATATGTACGTGGTAGGCCAAAAACTGAAACAATTGCGAGAAGTGTTCAGTATATCAACTTTCAAAAGCTATGAAATAGGAATTTCTATTGTTGCGGAAAGCGATGAAATCGCTTATTGGCCATGTAACCAAATATGTTGTAAATTATATAAAATTGCCCGTACTCGCGACGGTTTTATTACATATCCCATTATTCATACATTTACAAGCTAAATTAATAAAAATTTTTGCTTAGTTTGAACAAATTAAATGTTTTCCATTTTTTCACCTCTTGATAACCTCTCGAATGAAACATAAGTATACACTTGTACGAATATAGTAGTAAAGTAACGCCATTCCCTGTTGATTCTGACTGGATTTCAGCTAAAAAACTTAAGCTGAATCTGGAGGTAAAATTTTCGAGCTGGACATAGAAACCAAGTTTTTCGAATAGATTTTTAAGTAGAAGTTTTTATATTTTATCTTATATACAACTACAGCTATGTTCGTGGCAAAGAGCTATTCTGTATTCTATTTTCCTGTCAACTCAAATATTTAAAAATCAAAGAATTTCCTGAAACTCCTTTTTAATTTATTTATATTCTTAACATAATTTATATACTAGTTTTATGAAAATAAAATTTAAATGGGTTTATAAATATTAATAATGACTCCCTATATTGACTCCTGTTAATTACTTAAAATACTGCTATATTCATCGTATTTTACTTCTAACAGTATAGTAACATATTTACAAATATAAAACTAATAATCATACATTTTGACATATCACAGAAATGAAGCCGCTGAACCGCTTTGTCGTAATAAATATAAAAGATCATGAGGTTGACGTTGTTTTAAATACTTGGATTAAAATGGAAGATGACCCTCCCACTTACAGAAGACCCGCAGATCAAATACAATTTTGCGAAGCTATTATGAACGAAATTGAACCCGAAAAAAATTGGGAAAAAATCCCTTTTTCTCGTGTTCTGAAATCATTCAGTAAGTATCAAGAGTATCTTGCCATATCAGTCTCGTCTTAGGGAAAAATTTACGTTAGCAATACTTAAAAATAACTCATTTCTTCATACTCCTTTATGCGTGATTACAATGTTACAGGGCCATGATTTGTTAAAATTGTATGAAAATTTTTTACAGCACTGACAGGGAAATCACATCAGATTTGAGATTAGTTTTGGCTTCAACATTTTTTCAAGGATTTTACTAAAGTAACCTTTCATTTTCATAATAGATTCTAGAATTATTTTGTAATTAAATAAACACTCATATTAAGTATTTAACTTTACCTTTACTTATACTTATTCAAATTAAAATTAAAATGAGTGAATCTTAAGCTATTAGAGAAAAAATCAGGGAAATTTTTTGATGATTTAAATTTTTTTAGAACTAATTAAAGTTTTTAGCTAAAATAATGCAATGAGGGATACAAAATAATTGTACATAAATTGATTGAAGTAAAAAAAAATAATGAATAAATATATGATGGGATGAATTATTTAAAATGTTTTTGGGATCTGATGTGGTATTCTCTTCAGTCTTTACAAGTGCTTTAATTCGCCTCTCATTTGGCTCTATGTGAACTTTTGCAGCATTATATGATTTATTATTATAAAATGTCAACAATATTACAGCTACGTTGCCGGAAGCTAAAGCTCATTCAAAACTTCCAAATATTTCATTAATGACGGATCCTGAAGACTCAGATGCGCTAAGAAAATCAAGAGGCCGGAGATCACAAAAACAAAATATTGGTCAACCTATCACTGGTAAAAACTCTAACTTTTTAAAATTTACTGACATTATATCTATTAGAGTGTATACATACCTAAGATTGTTAACAAAAAATGCAGATAACCTATGGTCACACCGTAATTTATTTTTAATTTCTCATTGTAGCGTGCGTTACGTCAAACTTTTATTACCTCTTATAAACTTCAAAATAACGTTTTTATAAAAGTTACTTAAATTTTCTAACAAAAAAAATTCCGTTAAAGTATATTTAGAGTTACGATCTGAAGTAATTACGGTGCATTATTTCGTAAAATGTGAAATCACACCGAAATATGTGTATTTTCGCAGATTCGAGGGATCATAATGTAACCCCACTTAGTTCAGTATCGAATGCAATTAAAAGACATATGGCAAGTTTGCATAGAAACTGGAATCAAACTGATAGTGGATTCAGTAAATGGTTTGTGGAGCAGCAAAAAGCTGGCCGATTTGTTGGCATGAAAAATCCTTGGGACCCCAGTAAGAAAATATTTATTTAAGTGTATACATGGAGGTGGACACTTTTTTTTTTAATTGAATCCCTTGAAAAAATTGTAACAGGACCCGCAAAATTCCTACAGAAATTTCTTCAAGGATAGAACCCTCGCTCTTATTTCTTAAAAAGTAGTTCAGGACTTAAGAAGAAGTCCAATCATTTGCTTCAAATCGTAACATACCATTTTATCAATTAAAAAAAGCCTTCCAAATAGTCTAAAAAAAATTCACACTTATTCTTCAACTAATTTTATGAATTTGGTTTTCTTTTTTTCTCTAAATTTATCTTTTTCAACAAATTTTGAAACGCTCCTTTTAATTAGGCTTCAATCGTAGTGTTTTTTGATCAATGTATTTTTTCAATAGATAAAAAAGGGCAAAGAACATCTACTACATCTACTTCTAAAAAAACTGGAAAACGAACCAAGGGGGTGGAAAAAATAGTTTCATCTTCAGAATCTGAAGAAGAAAAAAGCGTTCAAGAAGAGGAAAGTGATTCAGAGTTGCCCACCCCTCCCAAAAAATTGAAAGTAACAGATGCTACATTCGATTCTGATACTTCTCCACAAAATACAAAAAATCTTGATAACAAAGACGAACAATCTACTGAAGATTTTGGTACTTCTTCACAAAATACAAACGATCTTGATAACAATGGCAAACAATCTAATGAAGATGAAAATTCTTTAATGATATCAATAAATAAAGGTACAAATTTTATAGTATAGTGCGTTATATTCTTTTTATATTGTTATTTATATTGATAAATTGTTTTTTAATCCTATTCATATATTATACTACTTTATATTTACTCTATATTTCATTATATTTTACAGAAAATGTAAGTTACAATGAAATCGTTCGTAAGTTTACTGTCAATGGGGAATTCAAATCCGACCTTATTCAAGCTGCTATTCTTGGTATATTATACTTTGTTGTCTTATACATATAAAATAATTATTAAATAATAATAAATAATTGTTTTATTATAGTTGGGTTGAGAACCAATCATAAAAAAATCGCTTCAATAGAATATAGATTGGGTACTATAGAGAGAAAACTTGCTTCTGCTTCAAGTTCAGGTCTAAGTGTTTCATCTAGTGTACCCAGCAGTTCCTTTTCAAGGATGACTGAATATCTTCCCGCTAAAACCAAGGAGCAAATGGAAATAGTTGAGAATAAACTGGAAAAGGAATCGGAATTTGTTAGCAATGTGGTTAGTACAATTAATATATATTTTATAGCTATAAATTAAATTTTACTTTGAAATTAGAATCAATTACAAAATAAAAATAGTTATCCCCTTACAAATGTAATTTTACCCAAGGAATCATAATTCAAAAAATTATCGCTAAAACTCAAATTAATAGTTTATCATTATGGAACAGTACACTATCTCTAAAACCTAGTCTTTGATCAATCTTTGATAGTAAGTTATTTATTTTTTCACTGCAATTAGTATAGCTGCTTGTAATAGCACTATGATGCAATTGGGTGTGCTCGTAAATTTCGATCAAGCTAATAACTATGAAAATTAGTTTTAAAAAACATTATCCACGTTTTTTTGTACTCTGCGATAAACTTAGAACCTCAATATCCCATAATATTAATTCATAAATTTGTAAAAAGCGGTAAATATGCGTTTGTAATGGAAACGGTTTTTGCATACATTTTAATATTTGATAAAACTTAGGCAACAATTTAATTTAATGGCCGAAAAGATGAAGAGGTATCTTTCTATAATTTTTTAACGTAAACAGTAATAATTATACCACGGCCTCAAAAAATAATACGACGTTAAAATCATTCTGGCTAAACGGATTAATTACACAACAATGACATTATGACTCTTATAGTTACACTAAGGCGATAATAGCATCACGTGAAAGGTTTGCTAAAGTCATGTATATTAAATAGGAACTATGATATTCACAAAGTTTTTGGAAATTCATGTGAACGAACGAAAACTCAACTATGAAAAAAGGATATCAGCTCTTTTTCTATAATTCTTACTGGTCATCCACATTAAATATATAAAGGTGCTAGAAAGTCATATTACGAATAAAATTACGTTAACAAATTTAACGTAATTTTTTTAAATTAATTATAAGCCTACGTAATTTCGAAAATGAATTACACAAAAAAAATCAAACTATTATTTATACCCGTTTCAGAAAAGAGAAACTAATAAAAAAATTATTGGACACCAAAAAGGAGAACATTGGTACAAATTCACATTATTTGGTAATATACATGGACAAATATTGATTTTTACTTGACTTTTAAGGTGCGTGAGATTGAAAAGGGCTATGAAAAATTTGCTTATAACACTGCCTAGTATACATGCACGCTTTTCTGGGACCTAATTAGCACATTATTACGATTTTTAGCATTGTGGTGTACCTATTGTACGCGTTATATACGTGTGCAAACATCATGCCATGGTACTATCACGAGTTATTTGTATCATACAAAGTAGCCGTGAGTGTGAATCTCATAGAGTTATTTTCACATTTCGAAATAATTAATTTTAGGGATTATTTATTTTTGGAGAGTGTAGTATTTGGAATAAATCAAAGTTGCATTAATATTTAAAACAAAATACGAGAAATTCAGAATAATAAGATTTCAGAATAAAATTTTAAAATGACAACTTAAATTGACAGAAATGTTTCAGACAGAAAAAATGAGCGGACATAGTGAACTTTTCTGAAAGCTTTCAATGAAAACATTCTGAAAAGTTCAATTCTTGTCATTGAAAGCTTTCTGAAAACGTTCTGAAATATTTCGTGCTGTGTGGGGAGCGCATGTAAAAGCTGTCACCTTAACGCATAGCAAAGTCAACGCCGACTTCATACCCTTTGACATAATCATCCAAGGCTCCACCAAAACTACGTTTCTTGGAACATATGAACTTCCTACTATCGAAGGACCTCCTGAGGCTGAGCCAGTCGAAGTTAAAATGGAAAATGCAATGGATGCGACAGGTGTCATACGTAAGTTCTTTATAAAGTAGCTAATTCTATTTCTAACAGTAATAATATAATTTGTACTAATGATTATTCCTTATTTTTTTTCAGTTCTAAAAGGAGTTTTGAAAACGGAATTTGTTTCTGTCTCGAGCAAATTTGATGAAGGTTCATTTGGTTCAGGAGCAATCGGTGATGGAACTTATAAAATCAATATTTCAGATCAATAATTATACCCCGCTTGACCTCGCTAAAGGTACACCTGTCATCGCCAAGGGAGAAATAAAGAAAACTGGTAAGGAAAAGCTTATTTATTACAACTAAAATTATGCTGATGATATATATTATATATTTCAATTAAAAAATTAAAAATGATTTTATCTTTGTCTTTTTCAGTTCCTTGCACCATTGTATGCAAAGACTCTACCTGTGTGACTGAAGATACGAACGGAGTAACAGTAGATGCGTGGAAACTCATAAATGGTAATGAGGCTCCCAAAAGACGCACTAGAGACGAATGATATAACTTCATTACCTCTTAACTTATTTTTGAACATTAAAAATTTTGTTTTAATCTATGATATTTAATTATTTTTCATTTTGGAACTGAGCACTTGGAATTTCTAAACTTAAAGATTGATTATTATTTATAAAAATTGAGTCAGTAATATTTACTTTATAGATTAGATTACTAATAATTAATGGATAATAATAATGAGTTTAAAATGTTCAAGTGCTTCAGCCCTTATATATTTTCGTGTTATGTTCTTGAATATGTTCTTAAAATGTAGTAGTAACTTTAGTAGCTCTGTTAATTGTACAGTTAACATAAATAACTTAAGAGTTGACAAATTTAAAATGCTAAATAATGTGTAAGAAATGTAAAGTGCTATTAAAATAATGTTCAATACCTATTCAATTTTTTTATCCCATGATCCTAATATTATGTTTATTATTTACTATAAAATTAAACGCAGTTTCAACTTATTTTTTTAAAATTTTTATCAGTAATTCTCTATTGCATAAAAAACTATTAATTCAATTCATTTATGTTTTTCATTTATGTTTTTTTGATTTTCATGCGATGAAAATTTTGATCTTTTTCGTCTAAAGCTATTAGTTTGTATCATTTGTTATAATTTTTTGCTGTGTCCACTTCAATATATCCTGTACAACCGCGCGCGTGTCCGTCTATATAAAGAAAAGCCCAGCACCGATTGGCCTGTTTATATGAACGCTTTATAAATTAATTCATGCAAAAATGATCCACGTGTACCTGCAGCATCTCATCTACATAAACGCAATGAATTTATGCGAGGTGCACCTCTGGTGCAACACAGTTATAGCTCCGCCAAGGCAAAAATCGAGAGAATTTTTCAAAAGTATCCTCGCGTTAATCGAACAACTTGGAACTATTTATTATATTAAGATCTCTTTTATCTTTTTGTTTGACGCTTGAATTTTTTTGCGCGAATTCATTCTCTGAATTTTTCCTGTCTTTTCGTTATGTCACCTCTCGCTCTCTCGCGCGTATATATATAACGCGCGTACACCGCACCCGCAGTTTTGTTTCGCACATTTCTCTCTCTAGCTCGAACGTTTTACAATAGATTTTTGATTTTTATCATAAAAATTATAAAAAACGTCGCAAATTTTTAGTTCTTTAAGACATTATAAATCTTGCCATTCAAAATATGTACCGTGTTCTACCGAAAATAAGACATGCTCCGAAAATAAGGTGTGGTCGATATTTCGGGTCTCGAAAGAATATAAGGCATGTTCCGAAAATAAGGCCTACTTGTCAACATAATTCCTGATTAATATGTAAACAAGTTCAGTGTTAATTAAGCCAGCACCGAAATGGAAGCAAAGCAAATAAAATTAAGAAAGTCGTATACCGTTGATTTTAAAAAGAAAATCGTTGAAGAATCAGAAGGAAAAAATCTTGCTGCGTTTTGTAAAGAAAAACAATTAGAATATCGACTTGTACAAAAATGGCGTAGTAAATACAGAAGTTTAGCAATCAGGGCAGAGTATGGCCATGGCGATAAGCGTAAATGTGGCTCAGGCCGGAAGTGTCTTTATCCAGAGCTAGAAGATTGCGTGTTTGAATGGATTCTAAATCAAAGAATGAATTGTTTGGTTGTGACAAGGGCTGATATATCTAAATTTGCTCTGCACATTGCACAAGATTATGATGCTCTTTCGTTTCGAGCCTCGGATAAATGGATGCACAATTTTTTCAATCGTTACCATCTTTCGTTAAGGAGATCTACTACTTTATTCAAGCTGGAAGACTCAGAAGTCATTAAACGAGTGCTTGCTTTTAAAATGTACGTTGACAATATTTCTTTTTCTGATTACGATCTTAGTCATATGGTGGCCATGGATGAGACTGCTGTTTTCATGGGTCAATCATCGCAGGTAACAGTTGACTTGAAAAATACATCTTCAATTTACGTGCCGTCAACCGGTTATGAAAGTGCACGTGTTACCTGTATACTTGGGATTCGTCTAGATGGAACAAAAGTCACACCAATGCTTATTACGAAAGGTTCCAAGGAAAAAATCTCAACAATTGAAGGAATTCATGTCATTGAATCTTCAAAAGCCTGGGCCACTCAAAGTGTGATAAGAAAATGGATATGTGCAGTGTTACCGATACTTTCTAGAGGCAAAAAAAGGGGATTGGTTGTATGGGATTCAGCTAGCACTCATCGTGCTAAATCAATGAAAGATTTTCTCGCAAGAAATAGAATAGACCAAATTATGATACCAGCAGGCACAACATCCTATCTACAAACCCTCGACATTGTTTTGAACAAACCGTTTAAGGATCATTTAAGAAAAGAAATAAATACCTATATTGAAAATAAATTGAGCAGAAACGAACGCGGAAATTTTATAAAGCCCGGTTTAAAAGAAGTTTGTCTGTGGGTGAAAAATTCCTGGGAGAAAATTACTAATGATATGGTCGGAACTGCATTGAAAGCTGGATATTTAGATAAAAAATATTCATTCAATGATACTGCTATAGCTAAACACGAACGATTGGGTCATTTGATAAAAGAACAAATGCGGTTAAGCAATGAAGCTATTCAATCGGATGAGTACGAAGAAGAAGAAGAAGAAGATGAATTTTTAACAATTTATGAATGAATTTTTTCCATTTTTGTATTTTAAATATTTTAAATATTTTTTCATAAATTTTTATAATAAAAATATAAGGCATGTTCCGAAAATAAGGCGTATACGTTTTTTTTACAAAAAAAAAAAATATAAGGCATGGCATATTTTCGGTAGAACACGGTAAGTATATTTAAATGTACATGAAGAGCCAAAATATGAGAAATAGCGCCATCCCTCCGTTCTAAGCTTAAAATCGGCAGCGCCACTTCTGCTGAATATCTCGAATGAAAAACTCCATTGTATTGTTACTACAAGAAGCTAATTGCTGAGTACGTTTCCGCGTAACTTCATTAATAGCCGTAAAATCATTTGTGTTGCAAAAATAGTAAAATTGAAATAATTGTATTATTGTGTAAGAACAATAAAATTCAGTAAAGGGAATTTCTGCTATTTAACCTAACCAAAGAGATTACTTTGTTTCAGAAAAGGTGAGTCCAAATTCTCTTCATATCATTATACTTCTTTTGATCTCATTTTTTTTTTGGTATCATAAAAGTACGAACTCTTCATGTTATATTATTAATCATCTTTAATTCTTCTTTCACAGCACACTGCTATAATGGGCCTCAAATTTAACTGGAAAGCCAACCGTACCTTTGACAATCTGATAGCCGGTGACGAAATGGCGTGAGTATATCAACTTAATAATTAGCCCTATGTCATATTTTTATCACGATATTATTCTAATGTATGTATTGTGTATGTACATCATGTTGCAGGGAGTTGGTTGGATACGTGACCGATGTTCCTAAGGTAGAACAGTCAATTTACGATCTTCTAAAATTTCATTTTTGTGATGGGAATGGTAGAAAAGTAGAAGTCCTCATTTGGGACTTACCTCTCATAAAAGAATATTTTCCAAAAATAAAGCCAAACATGGTACGTATATGGAGCTTAGCATCTTCTAATTATGTAGAGTAGAGATCAATACTAATCTTTAATAAATCTTATTGATCTTCAGATTATTCATATTGAAGGAGCGTATATCGTACGTCGACCCGACGCTTTCCTCGCGCAGAGTTTCATACCATATAGTGTAAATATAGAGAATCATACTAAAGTGACTTTCCATGGTATGATGGAATTTGAATAACCTGACCGGTATTCATTTACTCTCTCAAATGTACTGGATTTATTATGTCTAAAAAAATGGAGTTTATTGTATCTGCACATACGTAGATTATAAATCAATGAAGAAATAAAGTTTAATTATTTAACAAATTTATTTAAAAACCGCTGCCAAGACTTTGGCATAGAGCTTCCTCCAAGAGAAAGTTTTTTTTTATTTTGTTTCTAGAATTAATTTTAGTATGAACTTAATTGTTTAAAAATTTCTAACATGATCAAAAATTCTACTTGGCAAATGAATCAAATCATCTACATTGTGCCATTTAATCCACAGTAATTCTCTATTGCATAAAAACCAATTAATTCAATTTCTCATTTATGTTTTTTCTTTTTCATATATGATGAAAATTTTGATCCTAAAGAATGTAAGCATCTGAAGCATTTATGTTTGGATTATTTTTTACAATTTTTTGCTTTATCCATTCCATATATCCTGTACACTCGATTCCATAATGAAAAATAAAGATTACTCCCAATCTTTAATAAATCATATTGATTTTTAGATTATTCATATTGTAAGAGCATATATAAGACCATCCAATCGGTTCACACCTGCAGGATTCATACCATACAGTGTCACAATACAGAATTATACAAAAGTTATTTTCCATGGTATGATGGAATTTGAATGACTTGACATGACTGAATCATTTATTTTTGAATCATTTGCTATACTTTTTTGCTTTACCCTTTTCAATATATATCCTGTACATTTAATTCTATTCAGTGATATAAAAATATTTATACAGCTCAAGTAACAATAAAAGAAATTTTTCACAGATTATTTTTTTTAATCAACAAGTAAATATCTATAAAATTGTTGTTCAAAAAAAGGGTCAATGGTTTTTTTATATCTTTTTTATTTTTTTAATTATAATTGTCAGTTCTATTGAACATGTTCATTCTATTGTAAGTTTTGAAAATATTTCCCTTTACAATTTTATGTTCTTGACTTATTTTTTCTATAAAAAATTAATGCTACTACTCATTTACGGTGTCAAAAATATTCCAATTTTGAGGGTGAAAAAGTTAAATAAAACTACAAGTACTCTGATTTTATTCAAAAATCGAAATTGTTGTTAGCTAATCATGAAACTCTCTCTTAATCTCTTACTTAATGGTTGTTTTGAGACTTACTTCATGTGACATCAATGACGCGTAAAAACTTAACCACACTTTTTGCACAGAGCGATCAGAGAACTTACTTCAGGTACATACAAGTTTACAGAAAGTTGCGTTTCCATTAAAAAAACAGTTCTATTGAATTTGGACAAACAATTTATATTTTCATGCTGTGAAATATTAAATTTACTTGCCTGCACGTTGTAATTTTATACAATTGCAAACATAGTACAAGTTTACAATTCCTTCAAAAAAAAGTGCCATATTTGGAATAAACATTTGTGTATTTACATACTGTGATACATGTTGTGAACTATTACATTTTTCTGCCTAAATGTTGTATGGTTATACAATTGCAAGTATACAATTGTTGAAGACAAATCCGGACAAAAACAATTTAAACTGCCTTGGACAAGGAGGTTCATTGATTTGATACAGTAAGTATATGTATATCAACTTTAAGCAATATTTGTAAGCTTTATATTCATTTTCATCTTTAAAGTTTGAAGGTTTAGATGAGTACTGACTTGAGTGATGATTGATAAATACTTTAAACTTGAAGTATCAAATTCATTGTTAAAAAAATTGTAATAGCATTAAAAATTCTATTCTTTCTCATCGTTCTTATTAATATAGTTTTAAAGTACTAAAATTGATATTATTCGCTTCCCTTGCAAGTTATATAAAATATAAATATAACATAAGTTTAATGAATTTTATTGATTTAAACATTTCAATATAAAATGAATAAATCTCATGCTTATAAGATATATTTCAAGAATTAATATTATATTTGGCCACAGCTTTGAATACGTGAATAGCATCTAAAACATTTTTAGCAATATATTAACTGCGTAATTTTTTATTTTAAATGTAGTTAGATATTTAAAAGCTGAGAGAAGGCTTAAATTAAAAAAATTTTCATATATTAACGCTTATAAAAATACTAACAAAGAATGTAAGAATGTAAGGCCTTTGAATCCTTGAGTCAATATCTAATCATTATTATTAATAAAAGATCCAGTTTTTTTTGTTTGTTTTATTATCAATGAATAGTCTGTAATTGAATTTGATACATTAGAAAATCACTTAAAGCAAATTAATAACACTTATATTTATTGTAATAATAATCATTATTATTTGTTTGTTTCAGGTGGGTCTATTGGAGACTTCAGAGTGTAACACTATTATAATATAAGAAGAATACTGAAATTTTTTAAATATAATATTCTGTACAACATAGATCATGCAATAAAATATTTTGATTAAAATATTGTTTCACAAAGTATAAATTGTATCAAGTGTTCAACTCAGAATTATATTTAACCTTACCCAACATCATTTCATCTATATAATTATTTAAAATACCAATTACCTTTACCAATTACCACAATTACAATTAAAAAACTAAATACCAAAAATAACTAATTAAAATAAAAAGTACGAAAACCAAAAACCAAACAAACTGAAAATCACAAATACCAATTACAAAATTTATCCTTCAATAAACTAAATAAACACCAACCTAAAATACCGACTACAACGTTTTTCAACTAAACTTATTGGACACTTTTTTATCTTTTTGAAGTTCAAGAGAGATGGATTTTTTATATAATTAAAATAGTGTCTTCTCTTTGATGAAATAATTTTGTAGCATAAAATTTACTATTGTTTTTTTTTTGTTTTTTAGTATATCTTACCATTTTTACTACATATTTTATGCAAACAAGATAAATAAAAGTTCAAGTCTATTAGGCGTACATTGTGTACCATTAAGTGACTAATTAATAATCAAATTTTTATTGAAAATTTTTATCAAATTGGCATTGTTTCTTAATCTTCCTCTTGCTGTATATATTTTTTCTTAAATATGACTCGAAGAAAGGTTGTCAGAACTCCAGAGGAGGAACAAGCTTTTTTAGATGCAAGGCGTTTGCGAAACGCAGAAAATCAGAGGCGTAGACGTCAAGCTGCACGAAATGCTGCTATTGAAGCTCGTAGACAGGCGCCCATACCAGAAGATTACCTGGGTAAAATGGATACTCTATGTATGCACTGCAACGCCAAACATTTTGAAGACGAAAAAGTTTCAAATAAAGGGCTTTCTTTTAACGATTGTTGTTCTCATGGAGGTGTCGAGTTGGAACCAACTCCGGAGTTTCCACCTGAACTTCGAAACCTGTTTAATGGTACTCATACTAAATCGACAAACTTTTTCAACCATATACGAGCTTATAATAATTCATTATCTTTCGCATCTTTCAATGCAAATTTGGTAACTTTTCAATCACTTCGTTCAGCACCATATTGCTTTAAAATCCAAGGACAGATATATTATCAAATAAACACAGCTTTGTATGCGTCTGAAAACGAAAGTCCGGCATTTGGACAACTTTTTTTTATCGATCAAAGCGAAGCTATTGATTTCAGAATGCGTAATAACTCTAATTCTGACTATGAACTTAGCGTAACACTCGATACAATTATAAAAAGAAAATAATGTGTTTGCACAATCTTTTGAGATGATGAAGCAAGAATTGAATAATCAAATGACATTGAATAATACTGTCGAACCAGAATTAAATTTATTGTTTACTTTGAAACCAGGTGTCGATGAACGAAGATATAATTTCCAACGTACAAATGAAGTTGCAGCAGTGTTTTCAACCACAGCTGATGGTGAGATACCTGAATCATACGTTACTATTAGAAACAAAAGAACTAAAGCTTTACAGTGCGTCAGTACAATGGATCCTAACGTAGAACCTTGGATATATCCATTGTTTTATCCGGTAGCCGAGGCTGGTATAGAAATATACAACGTACAGACAAAGAAAAAAGAGTGACGCGAATGGCTTACACCAGACACAAAATCGCAATCCGAACGAATGAATTCAATCCCATTTTATTAGGTCGTAGATTATTTCAACAATTTGTTGTAGATTCGTATGTTAAAATCGAAAAAGATCGAATACAATATTGTAAAGATAATCAAAAGCGATTAAAAGCCGATACTTACCAAGGACTTCAAGATTATATGATAAACGCTGCTCGTGATATCAATGGACAAGTGGGTAAAACAATAATTCTTCCTTCATCTTTCATAGGATCTCCTCGCAATATGGCACAAAAATATCAGGATGCAATGGCCTTAGTCAATGCGAAAGGTAAACCGGATATTTTCCTTACTATGACTTGTAATCCAAAGTGGAAAGAGATAGAAGAAAATCTCTTACCTCATCAGACTGCCAGTGATAGGCCGGATATCGTTGCTAGAGTTTTTCATGCAAAGAAAGATCGTTTGATTGACCTAATCTACAAACGTAATTTTTTTGGTCAAGTCGCATCCTACGTGTACGTAATTGAATTTCAAAAAAGAGGTCTACCGCATATGCATCTATTAATAACTCTTAAACATGGATTTAAGATAACTGTGCCTGAAACTGTCGATCAATTTATATCAGCCGAAATCCCTGATCAAACGTCTAATCCTAAATTGTTTGAAATCGTTACCAAAAATATGATTCATGGGCCATGCGCCGACTGGTGTATGAAAGATGGCAAATGCACAAAGAAATTCCCAAAACAGTATAATGATGAAACAAAGATGGACGAAAACGGCTATCCTAATTATCGTAGACGAAATAATACTCACGCAATGATAAACGGGACAAAAGTTGATAATCGATGGGTTGTACCTTACTGTCCTAAATTAATACAAATGTTTAATTGCCATATGAACGTTGAAATTGTCACAAGCATTCGATCGGTTAAGTATATATACAAATATGTTTACAAAGGACATGATGCTGCAAATGTAACAATTGAAGAGCACCCCGATCAAAGAATTATCGATCACGATGAAATCAAAAGTTTTCTTGATACGCGATATGTAGGTCCAGTCGAATCATGTTATCGAATATTAAGTAAACCCTTAGATGGCAAAAGCCATTCTATTTGTCGATTAGCAGTTCATTTACCAAATCAACAATGCGTGATAATCAATGATGGTGATGCGCCTATAGATCTAGAACATTCTAGCAGTACTTTGATCGATTATTTTAAATTGAATGCTGAAGATACGAAAGCTCGACAATATTTTTATAAAGATATCCCTGCATTTTACACTCACAAAAAAGACAAACAACTTCTATTACCATGTGGGCTGTACGCCAAAGAAACCAAAATGTACTTGGTCGAATGTATGCAGTTAGTCCAACACAATCTGAATTATTTCATTTGAGATTACTATTACTACACGTAAAAGGAGCAACATCTTTTGAATTTCTTCGAACCGTCGATGGTATTGTACAACCTTCATTCATGGCAGCTTGCTTGGCATTAGGTCTTATTAAGATGATGAGGAGTGGTCCAGGGCAATGGCAGAAGCGACTTCATGGATGATGCCTTACAGATTACGATTACTGTTTGTACGGATCTTAATACACTGTCAACCAGTACGTCCAGAAGAATTGTGGAATACATTTAAAGTTGCAATGTCTGAAGATTATGCTCGAACGTACAGTAATGAAATTAGTCAAAAATTAGCATATTCTCATATAAATGAATTATTAATCACCGAAGGATACAGTTTATCTAATTTTCCGTCCATGGAACAACAAACAGAAGCTGACTATTTACAAATTAATGATAATAATAATGTTTCACTGGCGGAAATGGCAGAATGTGGCCAACGGCAATATATGTCGTTGAATGAAGAACAAAAAATAATCGTTATACCATTATCAATGCAACACAATCTAATTATGACGGAGAAAAATGTTTTTACATAAACGGACCAGGAGGATCTGGAAAAACATTTATTTATACAACTATTTACAAGTTGTTAACATCAAAGGGCATCGGTGTATGTTCAATGGCTTTTACTGGTATAGCAGCACTTTTACTTCCTAATGGTAAAACTGTGCATAAAACTTTCGGTCTTCCTGTTCCATTATTTAATGATTCTTATCTAACATAAAAGCACAATCAAAACAAGGAATATTTTTAGAGATACTCAAGTATTTATTTGGGATGAAGCACCGATGGCACCAAGGTATGCATTGGAAACTGTGAATAGAACACTGAAAAGTATAATGAATAATGATTTACCTTTCGGTGGTAAAATTATTATTTTAGGAGGAGATTTTAGGCAGCTTTTACCAATTAAAATTAATGGGACTCGAACTGAAACTTTAAATTTATCTATTAAATTTAGTGAGACGTGGGATAAATTTATAGAATACAATCTTATTACAAATATGAGAGTTTTGCCCAATGAAATCGATTTTGCTAAGTTTCTCTTATCAGTTGGTGACGGAGTTATCAACGACGCAAACGATGATATATCTCTTCCTAGAGAATGTGTTGTTGCACAAGGTGCTGATTTTGTCCAAAATCTTTTTGGTACTCTGATATTGGAAAAAAAATTTGAAGAAATGAGTCAATGTGTTATATTAGCTGCCCGAAATATTGATGTCGATGAATCAAATCAACAAGTAACCGATTTATTAGATAAATCTACTGAGCATATTTACACAGGTATCGATAGTACTGATAATTGCAATAACGGTGAATTAGATGAAGTATTATTACCAGAGTATTTAAATACATTAAATCCGTCAAGCCTTCCACCATACAAATTACGTCTAAAGAAAAATTGTATTGTGATTCTAATCAGGAATATTAGCATAAATGAAGGTTTATGTAACGGTACGAGATTAAGAATAATCTATTTTTCACACCACTTATTGAAATGTAAAATAATAACTGGAGAAAAAGCAAATGAAATCGTATTTCTTAATCGAATAACGTTATACAGTGAAAATGAATATCCTTTCAGCTTTAAAAGAAGACAATTTCCTGTAAAACTAGCCTTTGCAATGACGATAAATAAATCACAGGGACAAACTTTTGACAGAGTAGTTATTGATTTAAGGAGAGATGTCTTTAGTCATAGGCAATTATATGTTGCGATGTCTAGAGTTCGTTCATGGGATTCATTAAAAATTTACCTTGATAATCATGTTAGAAATGAGTACAAAGTTAAAAATTTTGTTTATAAAGAACTTTTTTCATAATATTCATAAGTCAAAAAGACATAATATGTCTAAGATGATGATAGATCGAACATTATATATAACTAATACATATTTTAAGTATCAAATAATTCATCATTAGAGTAACATGAGTTACGTATTCAGCTTTGCATGCTTGGGTTATTGTAACAACTTTGACGACAATCGAATCTGGATTTAATTATTTATTAAAGATGAATATGGGCTTCAATCAATCCAAGTTATAATTACACCGAGAAAGGTGCCAGAGAACAACAGCTCTGAACAAGGATTTTATCACTCGACGGCGACTCGCGCGCGCGAGCTAAAAATTACTCGCAGTTGGGCAACATTTAAATTTGAAAATTTTGTTGAAAAAAATCGTTTTTTTCCAATCATAGGCGATTCGCTGCAATCATCTCCGGCGGGGACCCTCTCTTCGTCGGCATCACCAGCGGCGAACCAATCTTCGTACGGTTCTTGATTGAGGTACGATCCGCCGGTGTAGGCGCCTGCCGACCCTGCCGCCCGTCGTGCATAGCTGCCTACTCCACGCCATTCGGCCTAACAGTACAGGCACCGGCGCCGCGGCGCGAAGCACGCACACACACATGCACAGACGCGGCACGTCACTGTGAACGCGCAGCACCTACACAATCACTTTGATTCATTGTATGACTTCGTAAAAGTTCGAGAATACCGGTGCACAAGCATAACACTTCTTGCCTGCTTCGATCTACAGACTCGAATCCTGCGTGTGTGTGTGTGTGTGCTCGCGTTGGGTTATTGTAACAACTTTGACGACAATCGAATCTGGATTTAATTATTTATTAAAGATGAATATGGGCTTCAATCAATCCATTATAATTACACCCGAGAAAGGTGCCAGAGAACAACAGCTCTGAACAAGGATTTTATCACTCGACGGCGACTCGCGCGCGCGAGCTAAAAATTACTCGCAGTTGGGCAACATTTAAATTTGAAAATTTTGTTAAAAAAAATCGTTTTTTTCCAATCATAGGCATATGACTCGCTTCGTTGTATCTCTTAGTATTATTGAAATATGAGACGAGATTTACACAACGAACGACAAAGCCACCGTGCGCAGGCACAGTTGTGCAAAAGTGCGTCGAGAAAAATGCCAAGGCACTGATCAGCTCTACACGAGCACTTGTGTTACTGTAGTACGAAATCGTTGGGTCGGTTATTTTTTCGGTCCAATCGATCCGTTGTGCTGTCAACAACAATAATACGACATTATTTTGAAAATTTTTCGAGCCATTTTTTTTTAAAAACTACTTTGTCGATTTTTTACCGGAAAAACCACGTTTTTTTGTATACATTTGTCTGTAAAACAAAATGGATGATATCTACCTTATATCGGACATGGTTGATTCGAAAGGTTAAAAAATTTGCTATCTCTTAATGCTATTGGATAATTTTTTAGGATTGATAAGAACCGGTTCTTGGCAAGATGAAAGTGAGCGACCAAATATTTTTAAACATTCCAGAACACTATTTAAAGCATTTATAATAGATTGGCCAATGTTTGAAAACGAATTATTCAATTTATTATAATTTTATCGGCCAACCAAAGGTCTACCGAGTATCTAACACGAGTCTATCGAAGATCGCGTCGGTATAAGATAATTATAAGGAATTACAGGAAAAATTCTGAACCGAAGCTAGCTCGAGTCGATCGAGTGACTTGGTGCTTCAAAATTATTTGTGTCAAACCCGATAGTTTGCCTCGGCGTGGCACTTGGCCTGTTGAAAAAATATTTCAAAACTTGTCAAAATTATAAAAATTCGAAATTTTGGGTTATTATAACAACTTTGACGACAATCGAATCTGGATTTAATTATTTTTTAAAGATGAATATGGGCTGCAATCAATCCAAGTTTTAATTACACCGAGAAAGGTGCCAGACTTATCATTTTGCTAGTAATAACTTACCTACGGGTATTTGTTACATAACAATGTACCTATAACTTTTTTTTGAACAAAATAATACACTCTAGGGTTATTTCGGTAGGTAATATACACACTAGGGTTATTTTGGAGTATTATGACATTTCAGGTAAGGTGGGGAAGAACTTGTTTGTCGTATGATTTAAGTCATGGTGAAGTGGTTCCCCATAATTTGTCAAAGTTCATACGCATTGCAGACCCCCTAAAAATCACTTTTTTTGCACCCTCGAAAATTCCAGAACTATTTGAAAATATATTACGGTTTTTTCAATTTGAAATTTCAAAATCAGACCAAATTTTTTATGTAAAGGAGACTGCAGTTTGAGATAAATTATAATTCAATAATGGGTGATTTTCTAAAAAAAGCGTGAATATTTAGGGTCATATTTTCTGAATTTGATAAGTTAAAGTAAGTGAAAAAAAGGCAATTGCTCCGATCTCGATATCGACGATCTGGACGATCTGTATGTATCGTTCGAACTCGTTGTGGGTTATTTCGGACCGAAGCCAATAAACCGTAGGGTTCATTTGAATGAAATGATATAAAAAAAGTAGCTCGAGCTGAGCAGCAACCATTGCATCGTGGCGCGCGTAGCAGGGTGGCAGCGGTTCTCGGAGGTCTGAGGGGGTGGGGACCAGCGATGGTGTTGCCGCGAGGCGAAGGCGAGGCGGGTCCAGGGCGGCAGCCCTGGTGGGGGTGAAGGGGGCGAAGCCCCCCCCCCCCCAAAAAATTCTGTTATAGTTCATAAAAATAGATGTAAGTTAATAAAACAATAGCATTACACGTCTGAAATTAATTTCAACATAGGGTGGTGAGAAAAGTAAAACTCGAATTTTGTATTTCATGAATTTATGTATTTTTTATTATTTTTTTTTGTAGTCAAGTTAATCATCGTCGTTTCTTTCCAGACAAGGATCTCATGCGTCTTATCCACATAATCTGTTCATCCGGACCCAAAAGTATTTTTAAAGTGTGCTCATCCATTTCTGCAATCGTCTGCAGGCGCCTTCGCAATTTTTTTACAGTCATGTTGCGGAGTACTTCGGCGCTCTGCTGCAGACGTGACATGAAATCCGGAGTGAAGCTTGGTTTCGTTAACCACGTCCTTTTTAAGTAAGCTATTATCGCTTGCAATGGTTGCGTCTGCTCTTCTGTTCGCCTTCGTCCTCGACCACGTGATGGACCGGCAACAGCATCGGGTGAAGGTGCGCGTGGAGGCTGCACAGCATCAGCAGCTTCAGCAGCAGCTTGAGCTTCAGCAGCAACTGGTGGTGACGGAGGCGAAACATTTCCTGAATGCCGACGTCGTCGCGGTCGTCTGCGACGTTGTTGTTGTTGTTGTTGTTGTTGTTGTTGTTGAGGCTGGTTCTCGTTGCCAGCCCGTTCACCCAATGGACCCGCATCGGCATCGGGTGAAGGTGCGCGTGGAGGCTGCACAGCAGGAGCAGCAGCAGCAGCAGCAGCAGCAGTGAGCAGCAGCAGGAGCAAGCAGTGAGCAGCAGCAGTCAGTAATGGAAGGTGGCACTCCAAGTTCTTCAACTGCAGGTGCAGCGAGTTCTGGCAACGGTGGTGAAGGTGGCGGCGGTGGTTCATCACGAGGGGGTTGATGGAGGTTGGGCTCGTGATTTTCAGCCACACGTCTGGCATACGCTATTCTATTCTGCGCCAAATTTAACTGCCGTACGATGCGGCCACTGAAGAGCGCGCGCTCTATTCCAAGGTCAATAATTCGTTGAACCGATTCGTGCACAATTACCCAATAGTCGTTTTGATGAGGAAATAAGTGCTTTGGCATCAATTTTTGGGGAAAGCACTGTACTAATGGTGTCAACGTTTGGCGTAACTCGTCTCCTCCAATTGGTCCAACATACATCAATAGTACGGATCCTACTATATTGGATGGTGAGAGCATTGCCGTCACCACTTCTTCAGTGAGGACTATGGTGGAAATTCGTCCAAACGATTTACTGTTGGAGTATCCTGCCTCGCTGAAGACCTGAGCCTCTCGGGGTGCAAATAAATGTCTAATTTCGAGCAAATTTCTTCCCACGTGTTGGCTGTAGAGGCCCAAAAGCAACTGAGCGCTCGTCAAATTTCTGACTTCGTCTTGTCTATGTATAATAAATTCGATAATTTTGTCCAAGTATTTTGGTATAGAGTTGTGTGGCAGACGAAGACGAGCCCCCAAATTATGTAGCCGTATCTGGAATTGATTTTGCGGTACAGACCTTAAACGTATCGTCGTCGCGCCGCTTCCTGGATTACTGGAGGTCAGGACGTGTCCCGTAGGCAGTAGCGGCCGGAGATCCCGTGTTTCCACGGTTAACCGAGATCCGGTGCACCACCAGTCCAGGGCGATTTCTGTGTACCACGCATGGACCAAATCTTCCACCGTCGCCACGCTACCAACACCAGCAGCAGCAGTAGCAGCAGCAGCAGCAGCAGGAGCGGCAGCATCGTCATGAGCTGGTACGTTGTTTGCCGCCTGCAAACGTTGCTCATAGTAGCGCAACATCGGTCGCAGCTCATCCTCGATCATACGATGCCAATTGACGGCCTTGTAAACGGCTTTTGCCTCTAACAGTCGTGTCACAAAACCGGACATGTAATCCCTTGCCTCATCCATGTTCATTACTCGTTCCGGATCATAGTTGGGCAGATCAGCCTGGTCGACCACGATTTCCAGACGCAAATCCGGTTTCGACATCATCCCCTCGCAGAAGCCTCTGTACTGGCGGTACTTTGTCATACCGTCGTCGATGAGGGGACGCACGTATTTTGCGTACCGCGGAAGTAATCTCACACCGATACCGGAGCCTGCGAGCAATCGCACAAACAGTGCGTGAGGACCTTTGCGGTTGTTGATGAAATTGTATGCCGCCGAAGGATAGCAGTGTGCGTACTGCACTACACCGGGAAAGCGCGGACAAGCTTTCACATGGCTAAAGTAGCCGTATCGTGCATTGAAGTACGGCATGTTCGGGGTCCAGTCTGGATTGACAATCCCCAATGCCGTATTCACCCTCTCCAGTCGAATCAACGGGAGACTGGCATCGGCGGTACTCAGCCGCGCGCCAATGTGGATTTGACGCAAAAAGATGTTTTCGTCGAGTACGTTCACCCACTCCGCGATCCTCTGGTTGGCAACGTGTAGTGGCATGACGAGACCGTGGCCGCAGGCGTAATAGTGTATCACAATACGATCAGTCGTGATACACGGCATGCGCGCGATTTCGTTATGCCAGAGACCGGCGAAGAGCTGCCAATCTTCCTCATAGATCCTCATGTTATCAAACTTGCCGATCTCCGCAGCCTCGGCGCCGAGCTGGCGTGTCTTGGTGGCCCATGGTAAGCGACGAACAGCAGCTCGCGCCGCTTCCAGAATCATCCGGCGCAACTCGATGCGGTTCTGGCCACGTTCTCGATCATCCATAAATATCGGTGGGACCAAAAAACAGGCGACGAGTTTAATCTGCGTTCCACCTCCCAAAACGCACTCTACCCATACGTCGCCTCGCTGCCCTGGCCGACCATGACGCCCTTCAATGGCCCGGATGATCTTTTGATTCTTCACGCGGTGAGGATACAGCTCTTTCATGGGTATGTCGAGACAGATATGCGGATGGAAAAAGGCCAATGTCGACGATACAAAGGCGAACGAGTCTATGTCATAAGCGATTTGTAAGTCCTTATCGTTGAGCCTTATCCGCCTGTGTGTCTTGGGTTACTTGGGTTATTGTAACAACTTTGACGACAATCGAATCTGGATTTAATTATTTTTTAAAGATGAATATGGGCTTCAATCAATCCAAGTTATAATTACACCGAGAAAGGTGCCAGAGAACAACAGCTCTGAACAAGGATTTGATCACTCGACGGCGACTCGCGCGCGCGCGCTTGAATCGTCCTTGTTTACATGCAAATTTGGAACCTCGAAATTTTGTTAAAAAAATCGTTTTTGTCCAATCTTCGGCGATTCGCTGCAATCATCTCCGGCGGGGACCCTCTCTTCGTCGGCATCACCAGCGGCGAACCAATCTTCGTACGGTTCTTGATTGAGGTACGATCCGCCGGCGTAGGCGCCTGCCGACCCTGCTGCCCGTCGTGCATAGCTGCCTACTGCACGCCAGTCGGCCCAACAGTACAGGCACCGGCGCCGCGGCGCGAAGCACGCACACACACATGCACAGACGCGGCACGTCACCGTGAACGCGCAGCACCTACACAATCACTTTGATTCATTGTATGACTTCGTAAAAGTTCGAGAATACCGGTGCACAAGCATAACACTTCTTGCCTGCTTCGATCTACAGACTCGAATCCTGCGTGTGTGTGTGTGTGTGTGCTCGCGTTGGGTTGTGCGCAGTAATATCTCGATGTCGGTAGTTCGTATCGTTACTGTAGATGTACTGTAGAAGCGATAAACGAAGAAGAAAAAATTTTTTTTTCTTTTTTTTTTGTATCGTTCGTTTGAGAAATAATTTATGATTGAAACTATTTTGTAAACAAATAAGAAAAGATGATAATAATATTTCCAATTTATATTGAAGTTAAAAAAAAAGTATGACGAAGCTACTTGCCCATACATTGGCAGCGATTACTTTATTTTTTAAGCGTTTTTTGACAACGGAAGGATATATCTGGGTTCTGTTATGCTCGTTCCTTTCTGGCTTTTTATTCTTAATTGTGGTAAATTGTTGAAAAAAGTAAATTAAAAGTACATTTATAAATTTAAAATTGTTTCAAGTTTATTCATTTTTACATTACGTCAAAATACAAAAAATATGCTTATTAACATTACAAGGTTTTGCCCTCAGCTGCTAAGCAAATACGTCGTATATCTTCATGCTTCAGATTTTCGATGATCTTTTTACAGCAAAGGTAAGGTAACTTGTAGCACGTCAACTTCAAAAGAGGTTCAAGGGCCGATAGTCGGAAAAATCTTTTTGAAGCATTTCACACAAGTACGTACCACACGTATTGTGATACGTTTTAGAGAATTTGAAATATTTTCGCGACTTTGCGAAATGGAAAATATCAATGTTCGTGAGTAGTTTTTCGAATTTTTCTTCGGAAAGTAATCGAATTAGGTCGTTGAGAGATAAATTCTGCTTTATCGCCATTTCATTCGCTTTTTTTACGAACTCCTGATCGTTATACCATTCATCGTCAAGACTTGCCGACATCGTGAAAAATCCGTGCGCATCGAAAGCGTTCATAACTGTAATGGTGTCGGGCCCGTTTAACTTGTATCCTTTTTTCTGCAACTTTTCAACCACAGCCAGAATAAACGTTGTTAGTTGCAAATTGAACGAAGTCGAATAATTGTAGAAGTCAGCCATCGTTGGAAAAACGAAGCTGGACAGATTAGCACCACGATTCAAGAGTACATCAACAGTATTCAGTGATAAATTGCTCACTGCCCATTGAATTGGTGTCTGGCCCTGGTTGTCTCGGGCGTCGATCTGTACCGTCTTCTTGATGTCGAAGATGTATTCGAAGAATCGCTCCATCAATTCGCCATCACTGTGACTCTTTGCAATGATGTGCAGAGGAGTCGATCCTTCTGCATTAGCCAAATTCGGGTTAGCGCCATGTTTGAGCAATAGTTGCGCTGCTTCATTGTTGGCAGAGTGTTCTAGAGCCAAGTGTAACGGTGTGTTACCATCCTTGTCCTTGGCGTCCACCTGCAACCGCTGATTCAATTCGCTGCAGATCTCGAAAAACAACTTGGCTAGGTCATTGGCGGGAGTTCTGACGCAAATAATATGCAAACAAGTCATTCCTTCCTCGTTGGTTAAATTTGGATCAGCCCCTTTCCTCAGCAAAAGTTCAATCGAAGATTCATCTTCTTTGCACAATGCTAAATGCAATGGTGTGTTACCATCAAAATCTTTGGCGTTCACCCGTAACCGCTGATTAAATTCGCTGCATAACTCGAATAATAACTTTGCTAATTTATATCCGTGTTCTCCATCGTAAATAATGTGCAAAGGTGTCGAACCGTCTGCATTAGCCCAGTTCGGATCAGCGCCGTATCCCAGCAGCAATGCGGCCACTTCACCATTGTTATGGACCAGAGCCAAGTGTAACGGCGATTCTCTGGTGGCTTGCACGGCGAGATCGGGATCCTGTCCGGCCTCGAGAAATATCTTCACGTCGTTGTAGCGTCCAAACTTGCACGCCGAGTGAAATTGAGTCAAGCCGAAATCGTCCATATTCACGTTGATTTTTCGTAGTATTAAAAAAATAACACTATTTCTTTCTACAAAATATATCCACGCGGAACAAACAATATATATAGTTTTTGCTTTTTCTTTGGCGATAATCACTTGCTGCTGTCGATGTAATATTCTCTTGTCTATGCTGCGACGTCGTAACGTATACTGAAATGCGGCAGTACAGAACAAACGCGACTCGACGCGCGATGGCGTGGCGCTTCTGACCTTTGTTGTTCTGCGCGGACGTGCTGGCATCGCCGAACATCCTAGAAAAACAGCCGTGTGTGCTCTAAATCATTATAAAAGAAACTCAATGACGACATGATCGAAGATCGAGTGGCTTTTTTTAACCATTACGATACAGTCCGAATTAAAGTTAAACATTAGACTTTCATCACAGCCAGTGCTCGAATCTACTTTTTTTCAAAGATATATGGTTGCTCTAATCATTCGAATTTCTTAGGTTTATACAACAACTTTGACGACGATCGAGACTGGATTTAATTTTTTTTCAAACATTAATAAGTCCTTAAGATCATACTAGTATTTATTTCACCGGATGACAAGCGAGAGCAAAGAAAATAAAACATTTAACTTTAAACAAGTCGCGCGCGCGCCGCGCTCGAATGGTCCTTGCTCAGATGCAAATTTGGAACCTCGAAATTTTGTTAAAAAAAATCATTTTTTCCAATCATAGGCATATGACTCGCTTCGTTGTATCTCTTAGTATCATTGAAATATAAGACGAGATTTACAACGAACGACAAAGCCATCGTGCAGCAGTCACAGTTGTGCAAAAGTAAGTCGAGAAAAATGCCATTGCACTGATCAGCTCTACACGAGCACTTGGGTTATTGTAACAACTTTGACGACAATCGAATCTGGATTTAATTATTTTTTAAAGATGAATATGGGCTTCAATCAATCCAAGTTATAATTACACCGAGAAAGGTGCCAGAGAACAACAGCTCTGAACAAGGATTTGATCACTCGACGGCGACTCGCGCGCGCGAGCTAAAAATTACTCGCAGTTGGGCAACATTTAAATTTGAAAATTTTGTTAAAAAAATCGTTTTTTTCCAATCATAGGCATATGACTCGCTTCGTTGTATCTCTTAGTATCATTGAAATATGAGACGAGATTTACACAACGAACGACAAAGCCATCGTGCAGCAGTCACAGTTGTGCAAAAGTAAGTCGAGAAAAATGCCATTGCACTGATCAGCTCTACACGAGCACTTGGGTTACTTGGGTTACTTGGGTTTACCCACCCCCGGTCGGAGACATGTCTGGAAAGTATCTAAATATGGTTTTGACCCGCTGAATCCGAATCCGTCGTCAGAATTAAGATTGGTCGGTAAAATCGAAGGGGTACGGTGGGGGTACGGGGCTAAATCTTCACCAAATCGCTTCCAGACAACTTGCAATCTATTCAGATGGACAAAAAAAACAATTCCACCGTCTATCATTTGAATTTTTTTTCCAATTTTTTTTATTATTTTTAGCTATATACGAGTCAAGTTTTAACGAAAATAAACTTGATATTTTCGTATTTTCACAAGTTTATTCGCATTGGCCAAATATTTTTTTTCATTATACCCTGGCCGAAAGTTCGCCAAAACATGCTTGATATGCGGCTGGAAGTAAGCCATTACAGCCGCATTTCTGATGCGAAAACTAGTGCGCATTGCTCTTTCTCAAAAAATATGTTCTCTCTTTTGTTTAAAAATAAGAAAGACGGACGTATAAATGCATGTCACAGTCCCTAATTACCTAATATTCGTATCCGTAATGAGAGAAATGAAAAAATTGACAGGTGAGAATGAGAATTATAGTGACAATTGATCGCATCGACTGCAGCAAGTAATTTTTTTGAAAGATATAAGAATACTTCTACAGATTCTTCTGCTACCAAATATCATAAACTTTTTTGTAAAGTTCTATAACAGTATACTTTTTTAGCCCGCCCTCCCGCCACCACACGACACGACAAAACTGATGATATTCTAATATATACTTTGTTGTAAGTAATGATAAAATACAAACAAGTTACTTTTTGGAAAAACTATTTAATAACCAACTATTTACAACAATTAATTTAATTGTTTTATCATGTTCACATGACGTGTAATAATATGATATGTGATATTTATTTCTTACACTTATGAAACGAGTTCAATTTGTTTTTTTATTTTTTACTATGAGTTATAGTACTCTGTTTCTCTTACGCGATGTGTCATCAGCGCTTACATAGGATTGACATCCTCCACGCTTTTACAATTATTAGCAGCAGTTACAATAGGATTGACATCCTCCACGCTTTTACAATTATCAGCAGCAGTTACAATAGGATTGACATCCTCAACATTGTTTCTTAAAATATTACTACATTTTGAAGTATTTACGTTTTCGTTTTCCGCAAAAAATTTATCGATGTTTAAATTTTCGTTTATAGGGGAAAGATTTAAATCCAATCGAGCATCAGTCCTTGGAGTGGAAGTCACTGCATCCGAAGTAGGTTCAATAGCATTTAAAATGCCTTTAAAATTCGACTGTTTCATAACTTTTGAATTGTCAATATATCTTTGCGCTACGGCGTCCGATTTCCAACCCCCAAGATTCTTGACTCTTACTAAGTTTGCTCCAGAATCTGTGAGAAGGGTAGCACTCGTGCGTCTCAAAGCATGGCCGGTATATAATTCAGAATCTGGTAGATTTAAGTAAGCTGCTATAATTTTTGGTTGTTCGGCAATTTTGTGTATTCCCATAACTTGTCTAATACACTTTCCCTTACTGTATTGGATAAAAAACCGACTGGTGTCCATATTGCTTGGTCTCAAAGATAAGTATTTTTTGACAACATTGTAGTATGGCGCGCAAATATGAAAAGTTCGCGGATAATCAGTTTTAGAGTCGCGTATATCTATACTGTAGTAATTCTCGTGATCATATATCGTTTGTTGTCATATTGGTTAACTCACAACAACGCGTAGCTCCGCAAACTCCAAAGATCATTATTACCTACAATAAACATAAACACTGAGTCATGAAGAAAGTAAAACTTTAACAATAATAATCATAATTACCTTTGTGGCCAGATAATACAAGTCATCTGCTTCGTCCAAAATTTCTTGACTTCTAAGCCAGTCAACGTTTTTGCTTGTTTTGGTTTGTACCCTTTGGAGAAATTTTTCATAAAGCTTTTCAATTGCTCATTTCGATATATCTATATTATGGCGAAGATTGAGAATTGTTTTTAACATAGACCATCTTGACCACATGGTTGGGGGTTTAATTTTTTGGCGAGTTCATTGAAGTATACAAGCAAAACGTTTTCATTTATCATTTTACTAAATTTATCCTTGGAGCCTTTGGGTAGCCGTTTGTCGCCCCAAACCGAAAATTCAGCATACGCTATTTCGTATCTTTCTCTTGACTTCGACGGCAGCAAGTTACTTGCGATCAATTTGCCTTCTGCTTCGAAATCGCGCCTGAGAGCTTCTTGCTGCTCCTCCCCAAACTCGGATACATCAGAATCAGACATATTAAAACTAAAATAAAAACTAATTAGTTAAATGAACGAAGTACAAGAGATTAGTAAAACAGATACTTACGTTTCACAAAATTATGATGATGAGACCACTGTGAGACCACTATGAGAACACCGCTATGAGAACACTGGCTATGAGAACACTGGCTATGAGAACACTGGTTTTATTTAGAGATTTGTAGTCTGTGTTTATCGGCTTGTCGAACGAAAATGTTTGGGAATAAATTCGACTCGACGCTCAAACTGTTATTTACATGTCAATTTGATCATATGATATTAGATTCGTATTTAAGCTCCATCTAACACAGTTAAGACTAGCTTATTTGAAAAGCATATTAAACAATCTTTTATTACTACTTTTCGGGGGTGGGCGAACTTTCGGCCGTCTATAATGAAAATAGCATACGCACCACGGCTGAGAGTGGGGCATCATAGCCGCGTGCTCGCTACCCTCGGCTACGCCTCGGGTAGCAACTCGCGCGCGGCTGTAATGACCCACTTCCCAGCCTAGGTACGTAATATACTATTTTCGAAATTACAAGTCCATACTCATTGGTTCAAGTTTTATGTCGAAATTTTTACAAGTCCATACGCATTGTTTCGTCCGTCTGACACACCCGAACAACACGAACACACCACCACCACCACCACCACCACATTTCGGGTTAGTTACGCGAAAAACATCAAAGTTTGGGTTATTTTGGATCAAGAGAAAACCACACTTGCATTATCCTGAAAACTTGTGTTATTTTGCTAAGTAGGGTTAATTTGATCAAAAGACTTGATATAGAAGATGAGCCATCCATTGGACCGAAGTATTTACACACGCATTGACAAATCCAAATTTGTGGGTCCAATGTTAGAAGGGGGTCATTTGGGATGTTACTTGGATGTGGTACATGTGACGGAAGGCAGGAGAAGTTACTCACTCGAGTTACTTGGGTAGAATCACAACTCTAGGGTTATTTTGGATTTCAAGTGAAAAATTCAAGATTACTTACAAGTCCATACGCGCATTACCTTGTGACTCTGACTCAGCCAGCAACTCTCGAGAGCCAGCGTCGCCAAATGAAATGATACATTCTGGGGTTATTTTGGATGAAACAATCAATTTTCGGTTTATTTCGGCGAATGATGCTCATTTCGGGTTAATGACGCGAAAAACATCAAAGTCTGGGCTATTTTGGATCAAGAGAAAACCACACTTGCATTATCCTGAAAACTTGTGTTATTTTGCTAAGTAGGGTTAATTTGATCAAAAGACTTGATATAGAAGATGAGCCATCCATTGGACCGAAGTATTTACACACGCATTGACAAATCCAAATTTGTGGGTCCAATGTTAGAAGGGGGTCATTTGGGATGTTACTTGGATGTGGTACATGTGACGGAAGGCAGGAGAAGTTACTCACTCGAGTTACTTGGGTAGAATCACAACTCTAGGGTTATTTTGGATTTCAAGTGAAAAATTCAAGATTACTTACAAGTCCATACGCGCATTACCTTGTGACTCTGACTCAGCCAGCAACTCTCGAGAGCCAGCGTCGCCAAATGAAATGATACATTCTGGGGTTATTTTGGATGAAACAATCAATTTTCGGTTTATTTCGGCGAATGATGCTCATTTCGGGTTAATGACGCGAAAAACATCAAAGTCTGGGCTATTTTGGATCAAGAGAAAACCACACTTGCATTATCCTGAAAACTTGTGTTATTTTGCTAAGTAGGGTTAATTTGATCAAAAGACTTGATATAGAAGATGAGCCATCCATTGGACCGAAGTATTTACACACGCATTGACAAATCCAAATTTGTGGGTCCAATGTTAGAAGGGGGTCATTTGGGATGTTACTTGGATGTGGTACATGTGACGGAAGGCAGGAGAAGTTACTCACTCGAGTTACTTGGGTAGAATCACAACTCTAGGGTTATTTTGGATTTCAAGTGAAAAATTCAAGATTACTTACAAGTCCATACGCGCATTACCTTGTGACTCTGACTCAGCCAGCAACTCTCGAGAGCCAGCGTCGCCAAATGAAATGATACATTCTGGGGTTATTTTGGATGAAACAATCAATTTTCGGTTTATTTCGGCGAATGATGCTCATTTCGGGTTAATGACGCGAAAAACATCAAAGTCTGGGCTATTTTGGATCAAGAGAAAACCACACTTGCATTATCCTGAAAACTTGTGTTATTTTGCTAAGTAGGGTTAATTTGATCAAAAGACTTGATATAGAAGATGAGCCATCCATTGGACCGAAGTATTTACACACGCATTGACAAATCCAAATTTGTGGGTCCAATGTTAGAAGGGGGTCATTTGGGATGTTACTTGGATGTGGTACATGTGACGGAAGGCAGGAGAAGTTACTCACTCGAGTTACTTGGGTAGAATCACAACTCTAGGGTTATTTTGGATTTCAAGTGAAAAATTCAAGATTACTTACAAGTCCATACGCGCATTACCTTGTGACTCTGACTCAGCCAGCAACTCTCGAGAGCCAGCGTCGCCAAATGAAATGATACATTCTGGGGTTATTTTGGATGAAACAATCAATTTTCGGTTTATTTCGGCGAATGATGCTCATTTCGGGTTAATGACGCGAAAAACATCAAAGTCTGGGCTTTTGGATCAAGGAAAAACCACACTTGCATTATCCTGAAAACTTGTGTTATTTTGCTAAGTAGGGTTAATTTGATCAAAAGACTTGATATAGAAGATGAGCCATCCATTGGACCGAAGTATTTACACACGCATTGACAAATCCAAATTTGTGGGTCCAATGTTAGAAGGGGGTCATTTGGGATGTTACTTGGATGTGGTACATGTGACGGAAGGCAGGAGAAGTTACTCACTCGAGTTACTTGGTGGGTAGAATCACAACTCTAGGGTTATTTTGGATTTCAAGTGAAAAATTCAAGATTACTTACAAGTCCATACGCGCATTACCTTGTGACTCTGACTCAGCCAGCAACTCTCGAGAGCCAGCGTCGCCAAATGAAATGATACATTCTGGGGTTATTTTGGATGAAACAATCAATTTTCGGTTTATTTCGGCGAATGATGCTCATTTCGGGTTAATGACGCGAAAAACATCAAAGTCTGGGCTATTTTGGATCAAGAGAAAACCACACTTGCATTATCCTGAAAACTTGTGTTATTTTGCTAAGTAGGGTTAATTTGATCAAAAGACTTGATATAGAAGATGAGCCATCCATTGGACCGAAGTATTTACACACGCATTGACAAATCCAAATTTGTGGGTCCAATGTTAGAAGGGGGTCATTTGGGATGTTACTTGGATGTGGTACATGTGACGGAAGGCAGGAGAAGTTACTCACTCGAGTTACTTGGGTAGAATCACAACTCTAGGGTTATTTTGGATTTCAAGTGAAAAATTCAAGATTACTTACAAGTCCATACGCGCATTACCTTGTGACTCTGACTCAGCCAGCAACTCTCGAGAGCCAGCGTCGCCAAATGAAATGATACATTCTGGGGTTATTTTGATGAAACAATCAATTTTCGGTTTATTTCGGCGAATGATGCTCATTTCGGGTTAATGACGCGAAAAACATCAAAGTCTGGGCTATTTTGGATCAAGAGAAAACCACACTTGCATTATCCTGAAAACTTGTGTTATTTTGCTAAGTAGGGTTAATTTGATCAAAAGACTTGATATAGAAGATGAGCCATCCATTGGACCGAAGTATTTACACACGCATTGACAAATCCAAATTTGTGGGTCCAATGTTAGAAGGGGGTCATTTGGGATGTTACTTGGATGTGGTACATGTGACGGAAGGCAGGAGAAGTTACTCACTCGAGTTACTTGGGTAGAATCACAACTCTAGGGTTATTTTGGATTTCAAGTGAAAAATTCAAGATTACTTACAAGTCCATACGCGCATTACCTTGTGACTCTGACTCAGCCAGCAACTCTCGAGAGCCAGCGTCGCCAAATGAAATGATACATTCTGGGGTTATTTTGGATGAAACAATCAATTTTCGGTTTATTTCGGCGAATGATGCTCATTTCGGGTTAATGACGCGAAAAACATCAAAGTCTGGGCTATTTTGGATCAAGAGAAAACCACACTTGCATTATCCTGAAAACTTGTGTTATTTTGCTAAGTAGGGTTAATTTGATCAAAAGACTTGATATAGAAGATGAGCCATCCATTGGACCGAAGTATTTACACACGCATTGACAAATCCAAATTTGTGGGTCCAATGTTAGAAGGGAAGTCCACGTTTTACGTTCATTTATTTGTATAAAAAAAAAACTATATGTTTCAAATGAAATTTTAACATACGTAGGATATATTTCCATATCTCTTAACTTATTTGTGATGCTCCCGTCAGTCAAGTTCTGGTTCTGTTTTCTGAAACAAAGAATTAGTTTCTTTAAAAAAAACACAGTAGAGCTCAGTAGAGCACTGAAAGGTAATAAAACTTACATGACTGAGGAGCTTACAAGCAATAAAAGTCTTTGTACTTTCTCCTTGATAGAAGCATCCACTTTTGCAGTCGCCAATTTCTTATGATCTTTGATTAATTTAATATAGTGTTGTCCTTGAACTTTTATGTTCTTGCATTGATCAGAGTTCACTAATCCTTGATAAGGTACAGATGAAAACTCACTTGAGGATTTTCTTTCGTTTTCATTTCCTGATGCTACTACCAAAACCAACATTTATTTTAAATTATTGATATTTTAAAAGTATGCGCTTACTTGCAAAAAATACTTATTCATTTGCAATCATTAGATACATACATATAATATTTTCTTTAAGTATCTTTCTGATTTCTGAAATGAAATTTACCAAACTTTCATCTATCAGTTTTTTTTCATTGGATGATAAACTTCTATCAGCTAGATATGGTGTATTTCTCTTTAAAGAATAGGGTCCCTTTCCAGTCAGTATTTTGTCCAATTCTTTTCTGACTACTTCACAATCTTTACCCTTATTCTTGATAATATCGTTCCAGTTCTTTGCTATCAGAGTCCATAAATTAAGAACTTCAATCATTTCGGGGGCCATTAATGCACTTAGCTTGAAGTTCTTATCTATAATTAAAATGAATAAAGTTTATGTAGTTTTTATGAGATGATTCAATCTTTAAATTCAAATAAATATTGACTCACTTATCACTTGGTCAAGGTGCTCATCAAATACATTACGGTAATTTACTAAATTTTTTACACAGTCACGTACAGTTTTCTGAAAATTATTTTAAAATAAATATTCCAGTTATTAAAGTTCAAAATTAGACTGCAGAGCTCTAAATGAACATCATGGTGCAAGCTCTGCTGTCTTTGAAAAAATGTATGCAAAAAAAATCTTTATATAAACAAAAGCTTACGCTGTAGTCAGCATCTTTCCAAACATGGGCAAGTGCCAATGATAACGATTCGGTGTTGACATTTCCCTTTTCATCAAATAATTGATCATTCTTCGTGGAATAATAGTCAATCAGTGATTGCCACAAAGAACAATCACTAAACAAAGCATATACCATTTCAGTATCGCTTTTTTTGATCAAAATTGAGATGAGAACTCAATAATAAGCGTTAATTATGCTCGTAAGCACAATTAACGTTAACACGAAGATAGAAAAAGATTCACTGTTGAGTAATGGTGATGTGAAAACAGGTCTTTTTTTCCTTCATATACCTTCGAGTATTAAAGAGATTCAAACCTAACCGAACTGCAACTGGGCAGAGAAGCGGTCTGCTCTGAGTGGGTTCGATCCTTCAATATCCTTGTAGAGCTGAATCAAACACTTAGAATTGCAATTTTATCTTAGTTATCCCATTTAAAATATGAAAATGAATATTTTCCCACGTGCGTATAATATCAAAGAATATTTAAAAAAAAATTTGATAAAGCTAACTAGAAAATTCATTGAATAAAACGGTAGCCAAGTTGTTTGTGTAAAACGGCGATTTTTTAGAATCGCCGCGATGGTCGATCAAAACATTCATTTTCAAATTTTTTTACGACTAGGTGGCGCAAGATGGATCAATGTAATGGTGCAAATCATTTTGGTCAAAATGCAGGTTGAAATGAATTTTAAGTGTTTTTTATGATCACCAATAGGCCAAATTAAAATTTTTTTGTTCAGCTTTCATTATTCTTGCAGTAATTAATGCTCGAGAGCATTAATTACTGAAGATCTGAAAAAAAGAATGCCATATAACAATGAATATCAAATGCTAGGTGCATTCAAAAGTTTGGTAATAATATATATACAGTGGCTGAGCAGTGTTGCTGGTGTGATTCGATCTGTAGTCGCATAGCTTCGCTAAGTACCTGACAAAACATCTGAGACTTCAGAGCGATCGATCAATTAAAGCTTCGAAATGAGCGCACAGCTCAATTTGATAATTTTCAAATAATTTATATCAGTTAGTCAGCGAAGCTCTCACCGATGGCGGCACTGTAGGAGAAGAAGAAGCACGCTGCAAAACATGTAGCATTTCAAATGCACGCGCCATATGTTCAAAGTCTGTACGCGCATGTATGTACGCCTATGACAATAAACTCACTACTACAGACTACTACTACTACTACTAGTACCGGTACACACTGCTTATACATTTAGTCTCCTTCAATTACACAAACTCGTGAGTTTCTGTTATTGCGAGAAAAGGCTCGCTGGCTAATTTTCTGCTGCTAGAACAATTCTATCTCTTGAAAAAAATAAGTTTTTTTCTTCTATTTGTATCATATAATTTTAAGAAGTATTATTCGACAAAAATACTGTTTAAGAGGTTATACTCATTATGAGTGTAAGAAGAATGTATTATTTTGATTTTGATATGAAGTTGCACACAAACTTTAAAAAACTATAAAAAAGTATCTATCAGTTTATCTTATTACTTCTATTATTCTTTTTCAGATTAGCCCGTCTTGGCGTATCAAAATTTTGCCTGTTGTACGTTCACCACATATATTCTACTTCAGTAACACAAACTCGTGAGTTTGTGTCATTGCAAGATAAGCTGCTTGGCCTGTTCTATTGCTTGAAAAGAGTAAGTTTTTTTTTTATTTGTTTTTGGACTGCTGAACACGGTTTGCATTAATGCGTCGTGCAGTAGACTATGAGGGTCCTAACCCAGTTGAGATTTTGCTTATTTTTTGTTATATTACAGTACGCCCTAGATAAACAATATGCTTTCGACCAGATTTAAAGTGAAAAGAACGATAAAAAAGAGGAAAAGGAATGACAGTGGTGATGAACTATCATCTAGTTTGACATTAGAAGTTGACAGAATGGAAACATCTGCTATTTTGAATCAATTGTTAGGTGCAGGGGTTTTAAATGATAATGAAGAGTACGTTCCCAAATGCGAATTATCCTATTTCAATCATAAGTCCAATCAAATAGATTATAAATATTTTTTAGAACGAAATGTGGTAAGTATCACTAATTATCTTGTTGAAATATATAGAACTTATGTAATTCAGGGTTTCAACAAATTTCTAAACCGCTCCATAACATGCTTTAATTTATAATTTTATTTCAGGAATTTGATGATATAAAATGTTGGCTGCTCCACCAAATTAAAAATGCTGTCTGTTCAAGCCAATGTGATTCAATAATGATAGAAAATTTGTCGAATGTTGTGACCATCATTATAAATACCACCATTGAATATGTTAGGGTTTTTATATTGCATAGTTATTAAATTATAACAAATATTACAATTATTTTATATTATTGTAGGAGGACTTTGGAAATGCTACAAATTTCTCCCATACTGAGGAAGCCTTGTCAACTCCTATCATCGATGCAGTTAAGACATTGATGGAATCCATAAAAAAAAGTATTATAGAAAAGAAAAATAATGAAAAAAGGTCCATTATGGCCAAGATAACTTTAGCTAAATATCCACTTTCCTTTTACAAGGATGATTCTATCATTGAAGGCTGCAAGAGTGTAGTTCAAAATTTGAGCATAAATAATCAGTGAATAATTATTATGTTACAATATAAATTATAAAATTATATTGTGAATAATTGGATTTTCCTTGTGTCTAACAATCATAAATAGCAAGATTCTAATTTCAAAGTTTATTAATTTATTATTTCTCATACATCTTATTAATTAACTTTATAATTAATAAACATTAATTAATCGAGCTTTACATCTTGATGAGAAATATGGTTTTCAATAATGTTTTCAATACACAGCTTAATTTGATCATTGAAGAAGCTGCGTTATTAAAGGATGACAACTTGCTCGTTATTATCGGGTCGAACGTCAGTAATTTCCCAGTAAAGAGCTATGTTTATCAACTCCGGATTAATTTGTAGCTGCCTTACTTGTTCTGGAATTACGTTTCTCACGAGAAACGTAATTCAGAAAGTAAAATAATTTCAATGGAAGACCTGTCAAAGAATGTTTGAAAAGATTAGCTGAAGCTAAAATGGATGGAGTCTTTTCAAAATACTTTCCCTTGAATGCAAATCATTAGAATAAGCTATGCATATCATTCAGGATAAAGTTAATGATGTTTATGGCAGATTATTTACTCGGTAAAGAGACTGATCCGGCTCGATTTTTTGTAGCTGCCATTTGTTGTCGTGCAATCCTGTGGTATGAATGAAAGCTTGATGAACAGAAAATAATATTCAACATTTAATGGTGGAAAACCTTCTGTTCTGTAGGCTGGAGTTACAAGGCACTGCTGTGCACACTGCGACGCAATAAGGCACCGATCGAATTGTACGTGACAAAACTATTACACGCCAAAAACATCTTTTTACTTTTTTCTCTTACTATAGTTTGTTAAAATTACAAAATAATCAACCAAAAAATAGCTATATCGATGGAAAATGGACTTATTGACTGATGACATATATCTAGTGGATCTTGAAATTGCATAACTCGTGGGTATGCGCAATTAAAGATTATAATAGATAAAAGCGGCCAAATTTTGACAGGATCTAATAGAAAATTTGAAAAACAATCATCAAATATAGGTATTAATTTTCTGAAGGGAGTGACAAATGATATTAATTTCATTCAAGTACACCTTCGCAAATGTCAAAGTTCTGACAGATTATTATGTGTACATCGTCCAGCCAGCTACACAGAAAAATTAAATTCTGTGCGAAGGCCCAGAATATAATCTCTTTAACAGCCAATTACATTCGCTCAAGAGCAATGTAATTGTGCAAATCATTTTGGTCAAAATGCTGGTTGAAATGAATTTTAAGCGTTTTTTATGATCATGTATAATACATAAAATATATCTGTGTATTTATTATTCTGTCTATGAAAATAATGAAGCAAAATGAGTGTTTCAACAAATATTTAAAAAATTGTACAATGCTATTGTTTCTCTAAAATTTTATATAAATATTCACAATACTTAATTATATCTTGCTCCGATGATATTATGTTATCTATATTGAATAGGTATGAATGGAATTCCTTTTGCTCATTACTAAAATAATTTTGGAATTTACTAAACAATTTATTTATAACTTTTTCTAAATCATCAGATGTATTTGATTTTTTTTGCATTATATCGTATACTTTTTGTAATAAGTTTTCACCTGTATTACCTTTTATTAAAGCATCCCTAATTGTTGTAACAAAATTTAATTTTAACTTAGTCATTTTCTGAAAAAAATTAAAAGCAAATTAATTAAGTTATTAAAATTCGCTTATTGTTAAGCTTGATGTGAAACTTATTTTATATTAAATAAATGATACTAACTGTTTGTACTTTGTATTTATTTATCTCCTTAAAAATTGTTTCCTTAGTTCTTTCTATATTTGATGTCTGCAATGGATAGACATTCTGTTTGGTCCAGATTGCTTCACTATCTTGTATATCGTTATGGTATTCTATTTCATTTAATTTTTTCTGGACCTTGTTTACGTTGTGCAGCAACATTGAACTGTCATGGTCATAGGATTGCTTATTCGAATCGTATTCTAATATTTCAATTTTAGAATGATTGTAACTTGTATCTGCAATTTCATCTGAAAATAGACATTTTGTCAAAGAATCAATGAAATCTATTAATGGTTTTTTGACCATTTTTTTTTTAGAATTTGATTCAAGGAAATCTTTTAAATATTTAATAATAGTTATAATCTCGTTAAATTTCGTTTGTTCAATGCAAAGTATCACTTCTGTGTCCGACTTTACTTTACCGCTTGCTTCCCCAAAACTTGTAACTGATTCCATAGAGTTGGATAAATCTACTTTCATGATTCTTGCTGTAATATATGCTATCGAGCATATATAACTGAAAGATATAATACTGAAAAAAAATATACAATAACAATGAATATCAAATGCTAGTTACAAAAATCAAAAATAATGGAAAATATAGTTACATCAATAAAAAAAGAGGTTAATCTTAAATAAGAAAAAAAATTACTCTTTTCAAGAGACAGAATGGGCCAAGCAGCCTTCGCTTCCAATAACAAAACTCTTGAGTTTGTGTAATTGAAGTAGAATATATGTGGTAAACGTACAACAGGCAAAATTTTGATATGCCAAGAAGGGCTACCCTGAAAAAGAATAATAGAAGTAATAAAATAAACTGATAAATACTTTTTATAGTTTTTTAAAGTTTGTGTGCAACTTCATATTAAAATCAAAATAATACATTCTTCTTACACTCATAATGAGTATAACCTCTTATATAGTATTATTGTCGAATAATACTTATTAAAATTATACGGTACAAATAGAAGAAAAAAACTTATTTTTTCCAAGAGACAGAATTGTTCTAGCAGCAGAAAATTAGCCAGCGAGCCTTTCCTCGCAATAAAACAAACTCACGAGTTTGTGTTATTGAAGTAGAATATATGTGGTATAAACGAACAACATACTACGGAGTTACGATGAGTCTGAATGTTTTTGCTGTGCGTGGTGCACACTGCACCGCGACAAAGGCACTGATCAAATTATGCACGGCAAAACAGCTACAGAAAGTGTACATGAACGCGATGCTCAGACTGACATTGCAAAAATAATTTGTGTGTACATCGTCCAGCCAGCTACACAGAAAAATTAAATTCTGTGCGAAGGCCCAGAATATAATCTCTTTAACAGCCAATTACATTCGCTCAAGAGCAATGTAATTGTGCAAATCATCATTTTGGTCAAAATGCTGGTTGAAATGAATTTTAAGTGTTTTTTATAATCACCAATAGGCCAAATTAAAATTTTTTTGTTCAGCTTTCATTATTCTTGCAGTAATTAATGCTCTGGAGCATTAATTACTGAAGATCTGAAAAAAAGAATGCCATATAACAATGAATATCAAATGCTAGGTGCATTCAAAAGTTTGGTAATAATCTATATTACAGTGGGCTGAGCAGTTGCTGGTGTGATTCGATCTGTAGTCGCATAGCTTCGCTAAGTACCTGACAAAACATCTGAGACTTCAGAGCGATCGATCAATTAAAGCTTCGAAATGAGCGCACAGCTCAATTTGATAATTTTCAAATAATTTATATCAGTTAGTCAGCGAAGCTCTCACCGATGGCGGCACTGTAGGAAGAAGAGCACGCTGCAAAACATGTAGCATTTCAAATACACGCGCCATATGTTCAAAGTCTGTACGCGCATGTACGCCTATGACAATAAACTCACTACTACAGACTACTACTACTATACTAGCACGCTCAGCGACACGATTAGAGGTCATAGGTACCGTACACATGCTTATACATTTAGTCTCCTTCAATTACACAAACTCGTGAGTTTCTGTTATTGCGAGAAAAGGCTCGCTGGCTAATTTTCTGCTGCTAGAACAATTCTCTCTCTTGAAAAAAGTAAGTTTTTTCTTCTATTTGTATCATATAATTTAAGAAGTATTATTCGACAAAAACTGTTTAAGAGGTTATACTCATTATGAGTGTAACAAGAATGTATTATTTTGATTTTGATATGAAGTTGCACACAAACTTTTAAAAACTTTAAAAAGTATCTATCAGTTTATCTTATTACTTCTATTATTCTTTTTCAGATTAGCCCGTCTTGGCGTATCAAAATTTTGCCTGTTGTACGTTTACCAATATTCTACTTCAGTAACACAAACTCAAGAGTTTGTATTATTGCAAGATAAGCTGCTTGGCCTGTTCTATTGCTTGAAAAGAGTAAGTGAAGGCTGCTTGAACGATTCTGTCTCTTGGAAAAAGTAAGTTTTTTTTTTCTAACTATACCGTATAATTTTGATAATTATTATTCGACAAAAATACTATGTAAGAGGTTATACGCATTATGATTGTAAGAAGAAAATATTATTTTGAGTTTGATATGATTTTACCTCAAGAAAAAACCAACATGAATGAATTATGTTATCATAGTGAAATATTCAATTATTCAAAAGTTTAATTTTCATTCAGACACTGTAAATATAATAATGTATCTAAATAATTCAGTAATTCTAGGCATTCATAATTAGTCAGTAATTTGAACATTGAAGTACATTGAAGAGCTGCTGTGTGCTGTCCATCTGCTTGTCAGAGATTGACTGTTTATTATTCTTTTGCTTTTAATTTTTTTTTCACTCAAGCGTAATTGGCTGCTTGTAAGCAGCCTGCTCAATTTATGATTATATCTAAATGTATTTGTTAATTTTTCAGCTATGGCTATGTTGGAGAGTTACAGAAATTGTGGAAGGCACGAACCAAAGTTTCTCTATGATAGAAAAGTTTTTAAAAAGTTTATACGACTAGTGATAAAGCATGAAGATATTCTCACAAATGTACATCTTTTCAATATGCACATGAAAGCAAAATTTGACCTCTCTGGCAAGCAGACGTTTAATTTAGAGGGATATTTTAATTACATTAATCAAGAATTCATGAAGAAACTATTTGAAAAAAAAATAAAGTTGTATCAGGACTACTTAACAGCTATTAAGTACCAACGTAAAGCAGCAAAAAAAGTATAAACTACCAAGAAAAATAGTTCCAACTCCAAGTCAATGTAATTATGTAATGGACGGCATGTACACATTGTTGATGGAACGATTGAAAGAGGGTACACTTACGAAGAGCCAAGTAGAGGAAATGAAGACGGTCAAAAAAACTTTTGAAGATATAATTCCACAATATCCTCCATCCCCAAACCCAAGCAACTCCAAACATCAGTATATGAGAATGTGGGGTAAAAAATTATTTACAGATACCATTAACGATATCTTAAATGATTTTGAAGCTGAAAAAGGTAAATATTTATCATCAATTATCTATATATATGTGTTGCATTAATTTTTGATTTTTCAGTTAAAGGAGAAACATCTTATGCTCCACGAATAAGGCAGGGAATAGGACTTTCAATATATGAATGGATTTCTACTGATGATGAGACTGATGGTGATTTTATCAATTTTTTAATTTTTTACAAGTAGATTAGCCATCATTTTTTTTTATTTGTAGAAGAGGCTGAACGGGAGGATCGTGATTGCTTGAGAAAAATCCAGGATTGATAGTTCATTAAATGATTCTTTAAATGAAGATGTTTTTTGGAAAAATATGGATCACAATACTTCCACTTCTTCAAGAATAGAACCAAGTGATATAATAAAAGAAAATGTACCAGAGAATGTCGGAAATAAAAATGGTGGTAAGTAATTACAATAATTCTTTTTTTGTTATTATCAAATTAAATCCATTTTTGTTTAAATTTGCAGAATATACACAAAGTAAAGATGGAGATGAGCTACCAGGAGTATCAGTGATTACTCCCACGGATAATGATACTGCAATGGGTGAAAACAGCTCTTCGGTACCTCCACAACAAGATCAATTTCCAAATTCCTCTAAGAACGTAGAAAATACCAGTCAAAATCGTAAGAAATTATTATTCCATTTTTTTCAAGGCTTCAGCTTATTTTGCTTAAACTAAATTTAAATTCATTTTTATTTGAATTTGCAGAATCTACACAAAGTAAGGATGTAGGTGACCTTGAGGTACCGCAAAGAGTATCAGCGATTACCCCTATGGATGTTAATACTACAGTGGGTGAAAACAGCTCTTCGGTACCTCCACAACAAAATGAATTTTCGAATTCCTCTAAGAACGTAGAAAATACCAGTCAAAATCGTAAGAAATTATTATTCCATTTTTTTCAAGGCTTCAGCTTATTTTGCTTAAACTAAATTTAAATTCATTTTTATTTGAATTAGCAGAATCTACACAAAGTAAGGATGTAGGTGACCTTGAGGTACCGCAAAGGTATCAGCGATTACCCCTATGGATGTTAATACTACAGTGGGTGAAAACGTTCTTCGGTACCTCCACAACAAAATGAATTTTCGAATTCCTCTAAGAACGTAGAAAATACCAGTCAAAATCGTAAGAAATTATTATTCCATTTTTTTCAAGGCTTCAGCTTATTTTGCTTAAACTAAATTTAAATTCATTTTTATTTGAATTTGCAGAATCTACACAAAGTAAAGATGGAGATGACCTACCAGGAGTATCAGCGATTACCCCTATGGATGTTAATACTACAGTGGGTGAAAACAGCTCTTCGGTACCTCCACAACAAAATGAATTTTCGAATTCCTCTAAGAACGTAGAAAATACCAGTCAAGGTCGTAAGAAATTATTATTCCATTTTTTTCAAGGCTTCAGCTTATTTTGCTTAAACTAAATTTAAATTCATTTATTTAATTTGCAGAATACCAAAGTAAAGATGGAGATGACCTACCAGGAGTATCAGGGATTACTCCCACGGATAATGATACTGCAATGGGTGAAAACAGCTCTTCGGTACCTCTACAACAAGATCAATTTCCAAATTCCTGCAAGAATGTAAAAAATACCGGTCAAAAGGGTAAGAAATCATTATACGAAGTTGTTATACGCCAATTTTTCTAAATTAGACTTAAATCAGTCATAATTGTTAACTAATTTTATTTCTATTAGTTACAGCCTCGTCCAAGAGAAACGCTCGTTTCTGCCAGTTTTTTGAAGAGTGGAATCAATCTGATCATGGAAAACTAGATCATCCATTGATGAATAAAAATAAATGTTCCAATGTACATGAATTTTGTAACATTGTTAGTTTAATAGATGGTGTTCCTTATTTACATGGGCTAAAATTTGCAATAAAAGATATAAAGACATTCAAGTGTCCGAATTGCCAAAACATAATGAGATTTGACCTAGATACCCTATTGGTCACACATTTTGGTGGACACAAGGTTAAACCTTATCACAAAAAATAAAAATAATTAATTCAAATTAATATGCAGCATTATGTATACCTTGTAAATATTTTTTTATTTCTTGTTAATTTGTTTACTATTGACTCGTTAGATTGTTTACTGCTACTTTCTATGGTCTGTTAAAATAATAAATACGTCGATTGTGCGATAAAAATTCTATGATAATTTTTTTATAATTCTAAGATAATTCTATGACAATTCAATAAATTTATTGAAAATATGTACGCTCTCGATTTTTCATTAAATAAACGAATATAATTTCGGCCCAACATCTGATTAATTAACATTATAATTAATTAACATTAGCTTGATGGACATAACAATAATAAATAACAAGATTCGAACTTCAGAGCTTATTAATTTATTATTCCTCATACATCTATTAATTAACTTTATAATTAATAAACATTAATTAATCGAGCTTTACATCTTGATGAGAAATATGGTTTTCAATAATGTTTTCAATACACAGCTTAATTTGATCATTGAAGAAGCTGCGTTATTAAAGGATGACAACTTGCTCGTTATTACGGTCCGAACGTCAGTAATATCCCAGTAAAGAGCTATGTTTATCAACTCCGGATTAATTTGTAGCTGCCTCATTTGTTCTGGAATTACGTTTCTCACGAGAAACGTAATTCAGAAAGTAAAATAATTTCAATGGAAGACCTGTCAAAGAATGTTTGGAAAGATTAGCTGAAGCTAAAATGAATCGAGACCTTTATAGATTGATGTTTTATAGATTTTCCTCTGTTACAATGACTTTCGGAGGGAATTTTATTAATTGAAAAATTATTTAATAAATATTAATAATTTATTCAACAATCTATATAATAATTTTTATTGAACATTTAATTAATTGTTCGAACATTTTATATTTAATTAATGTTCTTTCACTGCCAATGATAAACATTTGGAACTTAGCCCTTGTGACAGCTACGTTTAACCGTTTAAGGTTCATCAAGAATCCTAAAATAAACAAATATAAATCAAATTAATAAACAAAATCAAATGGAATCAAATTAAATCAAATAAATAAAGGTTTTGAGTATTCAAACTTTATCTTACCTATATTATTGTCTTCGTTGCATCGCACTAAGGAAAGAATTATTATGTCTCTCTCTCCTCCTTGAAACGCGTCTACATTTGCTATTAGTCCATTTGCTTCAACATACTTTATTAATGATCTATCCGGCGAATTGAAAATTCTTTCTTTCAGTTTCATCGTTTGCCCTTCATACGGGCTGATGAAGCCAAAACTAATATCTTTGTTTCCGCTGTTGTGCATGATTTGTAGTAGCTTCATTTCAGTATTTATTTCATTTTCATTGAAAAATGATGACCCAATACTCTTTTCCTCGCTCTCCACATTAATAAAAATCATCCGGTATCGCCGGTCATAAATAAATTTCTTGCTACGCATTTCAGCTTTTATGCCATTAAATAATTTCTCTTCGTATATAAATTTTGATGAAAATGCAGCAATTTCCGGATGCATCCTATATTGATAATTTAACATTATTTGGTTTTGGAAGTCCTCATTTAAAATCATTCTTTCGAACAATGAGATATTTAAGCCATTAGTTTCTGCGTCTTTGGAAATAATGATCGGCCCCAGTTGTTTATGATCCCCAAATAAACATACTTTTGTGGCCCTATGCAACGCAATCGGAATTAACGATTCCGGCTCCGATGCTTGAGCTGCCTCATCTAACACAATAATGTCATATTCGAAATTTTTAAAAAACTCCGACCCAGAGTTGACGCAGGTAGAACATACGACCTGCTTTGTGCGGACCAATTCTATTTCTGCCTCCATTAGCTGTGTTCTGCAAATAAAAAATTTTATTACAGAAAATTCTATGACAAATTTCTTTTTACATCTATATGATACTCACTTATATTCCGCAATTTCTTGGGTTGTTAGCTCATTCCTAGACAGTTTTTCATTGAGAGTTTTAAGATGGGGATAATTTTTAAATACCTGCTCTGTCAACCCTAAATGTTTTAATTTTGGAAACGTTTTTTCCAGGCCTTTTGAAAATAGTCGTAATAAGTCGACTTGAAAAAATTCTAATTTCTCTGCCACGTTATCGACGGCTACATTGGATGGCGCACAAATCAAAATTTTCAAATTGGAGTCCAATTTTAATAATATTCTGACCAAAAGAACCAGAGTGGTCGTTTTGCCGGTCCCAGGGGGACCTTGTATTAAGGTGATGGGGTTGTTTACTGCCATATGAATCGCTTTTTTTTGGGTCATGAGAGTTGCTTTCATCTCTTCGAGAATAAATTAATTTCATTCATTTGTATATTCTTGTCTGTAGGAACACTTTCGAAACCGTCAACAATATTATTTAACAAAACTTTCATAATGTTGCTGTGTACAGAATTGGACTTAACTTCTTTAAGCGCCAGCCTCATCCTACAAATATATATAAATAATAAAATAAATGCTAATTTTCCAATCTATTAATATGAGCAAATCATTCTTACCTGTAAAATATTGTGTTACGAAAATGGGGAACTATGTGATGATTAGTGGTGCAATTAAAATCGACTCCTGTGCTGTTTTTTAACTCAACCGTCATTTTTTCTCGACTGTAGTCGTTGGGAACATCAGTTACCCAGCAGCCCATTGGCAATGGTTTTTTACCGTTGCGATGGAGAGTTAGCTCATCTCCAAGTCTGATTCGGAAAAATTCCTCGTCCACAGGATTCAGAAAGAAGCGGGCTTTCGGTAGAATTCTATAATTAAATATAAAATAAAATACATCTATATAAATAGACTAAGATTAAAAATATTGCTTAAGCCGAGTAAAGTGAGATTTACATAAAATATTCTATATATATTCTGTATGATTCTAGAAATAAAAATATAAAATAGCTGAGTGCAAAGACACAAGTGAAAATTTTCTTACTCATTTCCTTTCTCGCCCTCCCATTCGATCTCATTTAATTGGATTATCTGAGATGCAGCGATTCGCTTTTGCTGTACTGTTTCATTGTTGGTGAGAGACAAAAAAATACGAAAATATTCTTTTCCATCTTTAAAAGTTTTTGGGACTGGTGTAAGTTTTTCCTCATTTGAAATATTATTTGTCGAAGCCTAAAAAAAGTAAATCAAAAATTAAGACATAGCATAACAAAATTAACATAAAATTTGAAAATGCAACTTACATCATGTCCAAAATATTTCATTATAGAAGATATAAGTAGATGCATTGGGCCTTTATTGTGATTAACTAATTGTTCAATTTTTGTACTGCATACAGAGCAGTCTATAGTTTTCGGTATATTTTTTTTTTTGTGATTTTTAATGTGCTGATAAACACCATTACCACCATCCTTCACAACCACGTCACATAACAGACAAAAGCATTGATAACGGTTTAATTTAACAACAATAAATGGTTGTGTAGGATCATTAAAAAAATACATAGAGAGGCCCATGGATAAGTGGAAAAACTTTTCATATTCGGTGAAATCAGTAAACTTCACAGGATTTACTAATTTTTCAATGTTAGTAAAATGGTTTAAATCCTCTAAATGATTGATTATAATTGTTTCTTCAGCATTGAAAATTTCATTGCAAGTGAAGCATTTAACACGTGCATTTTTAGAGTCTGTGGGTAGTAAAACGATACCATTGACTATACAATTGCGATAAAGGTCTTCAGACCATTGAACAGCCATCTTCATAAACGATGAATCTGAAACATTGAAAACATTAACCCATAAAATTTAAATAATATATATAATGAATATTATAAAAATATTAAAATGAATTATCACAAAGAGACCAGAACATTTTAACTATTATTCAGGGATCAGTATATGATTTACAATAAATTTATTTTGCTTCTATTTCATTTTGTATGTTATACAAACGAACATTATCATTTTTGAAAACTCTCTAATAATATGAAATTATACTTGATATATTTCCGGACTATACCGGTTGTGGCGAACTCAAAAGGTAATAGCAATTCCAGTAAGCAATGGTTAACATGAGATGTGTGGGGGTCTGAACCAAACATACGAACTCAATATAATATTTTCTTCTTACACTCATAATGAGTATAACCTCTTACACAGTATTTTTGTCGAATAATAATTATCAAAATTATACGGTATAGTTAGAAAAAAAAAACTTACTTTTTCCAAGAGACAGAATCGTTCAAGCAGCCTTCACTTACTCTTTTCAAGCAATAGAACAGGCCAAGCAGCTTATCTTGCAATAATACAAACTCTTGAGTTTGTGTTACTGAAGTAGAATATTATGTGGTAAACGTACAACAGGCAAAATTTTGATACGCCAAGACGGGCTAATCTGAAAAAGAATAATAGAAGTAATAAGATAAACTGATAGATACTTTTTAAAGTTTTTAAAAGTTTGTGTGCAACTTCATATCAAAATCAAAATAATACATTCTTGTTACACTCATAATGAGTATAACCTCTTAAACAGTATTTTTGTCGAATATACTTCTTAAAATTATGATACAAATAGAAGAAAAAAACTTACTTTTTTCAAGAGATAGAATTGTTCTAGCAGCAGAAAATTAGCCAGCGAGCCTTTTCTCGCAATAACAGAAACTCACGAGTTTGTGTAATTGAAGGAGACTAAATGTATAAGCAGTGTGTACCGGTACCTATTGACCTCTAATCGTGTCGCTGAGCGTGCTAGTAGTAGTAGTAGTAGTCTGTAGTAGTGAGTTTATTGTCATAGGCGTACATGCGCGTACAGACTTTGAACATATGGCGCGTGTATTTGAAATGCTACATGTTTTGCAGCGTGCTTCTTCTTCTCCTACAGTGCCGCCATCGGTGAGAGCTTCGCTGACTAACTGATATAAATTATTTGAAAATTATCAAATTGAGCTGTGCGCTCATTTCGAAGCTTTAATTGATCGATCGCTCTGAAGTCTCAGATGTTTTGTCAGGTACTTAGCGAAGCTATGCGACTACAGATCGAATCACACCAGCAACACTGCTCAGCCACTGTATATATATTATTACCAAACTTTTGAATGCACCTAGCATTTGATATTCATTGTTATATGGCATTCTTTTTTTCAGATCTTCAGTAATTAATGCTCCAGAGCATTAATTACTGCAAGAATAATGAAAGCTGAACAAAAAAATTTTAATTTGGCCTATTGGTGATTATAAAAAACACTTAAAATTCATTTCAACCAGCATTTTGACCAAAATGATGATTTGCACAATTACATTGCTCTTGAGCGAATGTAATTGGCTGTTAAAGAGATTATATTCTGGGCCTTCGCACAGAATTTAATTTTTCTGTGTAGCTGGCTGGACGATGTACACACAAATTATTTTTGCAATGTCAGTCTGAGCATCGCGTTCATGTACACTTTCTGTAGCTGTTTTGCCGTGCATAATTTGATCAGTGCCTTTGTCGCGGTGCAGTGTGCACCATGCACAGCAAAAACATTCAGACTCATCGTAACTCCGTAGTATGTTGTTCGTTTATACCACATATATTCTACTTCAATAACACAAACTCGTGAGTTTGTTTTATTGCGAGGAAAGGCTCGCTGGCTAATTTTCTGCTGCTAGAACAATTCTGTCTCTTGGAAAAAGTAAGTTTTTTTCTTCTATTTGTACCGTATAATTTTAATAAGTATTATTCGACAATAATACTATATAAGAGGTTATACTCATTATGAGTGTAAGAAGAATGTATTATTTTGATTTTAATATGAAGTTGCACCAAACTTTAAAAAACTATAAAAAGTATTTATCAGTTTATTTTATTACTTCTATTATTCTTTTTCAGGGTAGCCCTTCTTGGCATATCAAAATTTTGCCTGTTGTACGTTTACCACATAATATTCTACTTCAATAACACAAACTCGTGAGTTTGTGTTATTGTGAGGAAAGGCTCGCTGGCTAATTTTCTGCTGCTAGAACAATTCTGTCTCTTGAAAAAAGTAAGTTTTTTTCTTCTATTTGTATCATATAATTTTAAGAAGTATTATTCGACAAAAATACTGTGTAAGAGGTTATACTCATTATGAGTGTAAGAAGAATGTATTATTTTGATTTTGATATGAAGTTGCACACAAACTTTAAAAAACTATAAAAAAGTATCTATCAGTTTATTTTAATACTTCTATTATTCTTTTTCAGATTAGCCCGTCTTGGCGTATCAAAATTTACCCTGTTGTTGATTCATACATTTAGTCTCCTTCAATTACACAAACTCAAGAGTTTTGTTATTGCTAGCGAGGGCTGCTTGAACGATTCTGTCTCTTGGAAAAAGTAAGTTTTTTTTTTCTATTTGTATCGTATAATTTTAATAAGTATTATTCGACACAAATGGCATTTTTTTTGCAGATCTACAGTAATTAATTCTCAAGAGCATTAATTACTGCAAGAATTATGAAAGCTTCTCAGATTTTAAACTGGCTCCAGAGCAAATTCCATTAATCACCTTTACTCAACAGTGAATCTTTTTCTACCTTTCTGTTAACGTTAATTGTGCTTATGAGCATAATTAACGCTTATTATTGAGTTCTCATCTCAATTTTGATAAAAAAAAGCGATACTGAAATGGTATATGCTTTGTTTAGTGATTCTTCTTTGTGGCAATCACTGATTGACTATTATTCCACGAAGAATGATCAATTATTTGATGAAAAGGGAAATATCAACAACCAATCGTTATCATTGGCACTTGCACATGTTTGGAAAGATTCTTACTACAGCGTAAGCTTTTGTTTATATAAAGATTTTACTTACAAGGTATTTTATAAATAGAGTAATATATGCTCTCGAGCATATATGACATGAACTCAGACTTGAAGTCCGGTTGACGCGACTGCATTCAGAGCGATCGCCTTTCGTTTTTATTTATCACCGACCGATCGCCTTATTATGTATTCAAGTTAAAGCTAATCTAAAATTGTAATCAAAATTATCGACCAGTGATAGTACCATCCTTATTCATATAAATTTTGGGTCAATTGTTCACATTCCACTGAGTAAGTTTCAAAAATAATTATCTTCAATCGTACCAATAATAATGTAACTGATTAAGAACATAGATCTAACCAAGTTGCTTTATTTCAAAGTTTGGACAAATATCTTATAATTAGAGAATTAAGTCACGTACTGAGCCTTCAGATAGTTATAAGACTCTCTTTTTTTCCTCTTCTTTAGTTATAAGATTATGTGACTCATTACCCTTATCCTCGTGATATGTTTGATATGAAAGATATGAACCTAACGTCTTGTTTTATCGTTTGCTTATTCATAAATAATAAAATTACACTAATAACGCAGGCCAGACGCGCGACGTACATTTCGCTCTCGGCTCGCTTCTCTTCTCTTATTCGATCGGGCATGTTTTTGCTGCTCTTGGCTATCGTAGTTTGTTATAATATATATTGTGCATATAATAAGCATTGTTATATACATGGTGCTAGAGCAAGGAGCCGATTGCACTTCCGCTTTTTTCTCGAGCGAAAGAGACAGCTGCGAGACGGCAAGGGAATGCATAGGTGCGGATTTCAGCGAGTAAGCCGTATAAACGCCTTATATGGTAGTCGATTTGTGGGTGTGCATTAGGGCGGAGCGAAAAAACACTTTGGAATGATAGACGCGGTCAAATTTGCGAAATTTCAATTTGTCGAGTGGTATATTTGGCATACTTATTGAACGGGCAGTTGGGTTTCGACTCCTGCATATATAATGCTTATAGTGACAAACTGGAATTATGGACGCGATTAAGTTCTCGAGGCACATTAAATTCACAGTCGATCGAGTTGTGTGCAAAATGACTTGATTTCTAGGATAACGACCAACGAAGATATGCTAAGTCTCTCCTGTACTTTGATAAGCTATTCTGGCATGGCTCAGCCCACAGGTGAATTTATCGGACTTGAAATTGATCTCTTGCCTCCGTCAATTATGATAGTGTCCCTTACAACCGAACATTCAAGACATCCTCGCCGGTCAAGCTGACGCCCAATTGGAACACTCCCAAATGTATATTAGTCACAACGACGTATCCCAATTTTACATTTTCAGGTAGCTCATAGATTTTTTCGAGTTTTGCTTTAACTCAAGCAACTTCGTGTTGTACTACAAAATGTATTCGTTCTTTTCTCACGCCATTTAAGGAAATCAAATTCTTTTAGGAAGAGTTTGATTGTAGTGTTTATTTTTTAAATAGTTTTTTTTTTTTTTTTTGAAAACATTTTTTTTTCAATAAATTTTTTTTGGAAAAAATTTTAAAATTTCTGTTTTTTTTTTATACTTTGCCGGCTAGGTGCTACCGCCTCTTGATATATTTATATTGTAACGCGTAACGTACTCCGGGATCGGTTAGTTACGTTTACAAAATTAGAATAGCATCCACACATACACAGGTACACTACAGGTAGTACCTTCATGTACAAAATTATATAATCATAAATCAGATCAGTACAAAATTGATATGTTGTGGAAATTGTTCTTGCTTTCTTCATTGATGTTTGGAATTTGAGGGCTTACGTTAAAACGGAATGTACATTCCTTTTTTTATTACAAAAAAGTTTCATCGTACCAATTGTAAATATTACAATTCCATCATTGGAAATTTTTATTTCTGCTATAAGTCTATTATTTGAAGTTTAAAAAGGTTCAAGTATCAGCAATAATAACATAGCTATACAAAGTACGTAACTATATCAGGTCTAACCACCATGTCGTATGTTAGGTTCAGACCCCCGCGCATTTCATGTTTACCATGGCATACTGGAATAACCATAACCTATGGGTTCGTTACAATCGATATTGTTCGAAAGTATATCGAGTAAGTCCGATTAGGGTTACTATGAGTTAAGTACTTCGCACATCTCGTTTCTACGATGGCATACTGGAATTAACGATTCCCGTCGGTTCACCATATAACTTACAGTTCATAAAAATATCTGGTATGAACATCATGTCGTATTTTAAGTTCAGGAACCCACGCATTTCATGTTTACAATGGCATACTGGAATAACTATAACCTCTGGGTTCGTTGACATCGATATTGTTCGGAAGTATATCGAGTAAGTCCGATTAGGGTTACTATGAGTTGAGTCCCTCGCACATCTCGTTTCTACGATGGCATACTAGAATTAACGAAACCCGTCGGTTCACCGTATAACTTAGAGTTCATAAGAATATCTGGTATGACCATCATGTCGTATGTTAGGTTCAGGAACCCGCGCACCTCATGTTAACCATGGCTTACTGGAATCAATGTTGCTTTTGAGTTGGCCAAAACCGACATGGTTTAAAAATATATCAAGTTTGTCCGATGAGGGATACCATGATTTGAGTCATTCGCACATCTCTTCTCTACAATGGCAAACTGGAAATAACGATCCCTATAAGTTACTCATCCCAGATAGAGTACGTAGCTATATCATGTATAAACATTATGTGGTATGTTAGGTTCAGGAACCCGCGCAACTAATGTTTACCATGGCATACTGGAATTAACGTTGCTCGTCGGCTCAGTATGCTAGACAGAGTACGTAGCTGTACCAGATATTACCATCATGTCGTATGTAAGGTTCAGACCCCCGCGCATTTCATGTTTACTATGGCATACTGGAATAACTATAACCTCTGGGTTCGTTACAATCGATATTGTTCGGAAGTATATCGAGTAAGTCCGATTAGGGTTACTATGAGTTAAGTCCCTCGCACATCTCGTTTCTACGATGGCATACTGGAATTAACGAATCCCTATAATTTACTCATCCCAGACAGAGTACGTAGCTATATCATGTATAACCCAGGTGAAAATAGTATGTAAGATCTGACTCCAGATCTGGCATCAGATCTGGTATAAGATCTGACAAATGTACGCCAGATCTGACATCAGATCTGATACCAGATCTTGTATTCGATAATCGACATCAGAACTTATATCAGATCTGACATCAGATCTAATGTCAGATCTGAAGCAACTGTATTGACTCTAATTAACTAAACAATAAAATTATTAATAATTGAAATTTTATAATAGATCTTAATAAGTTGTTGAATCAATTTAAATTCACATTATCATAAACCAAATATTGTAGGAATTTTACTTAAATATAATTATCGATGTGATTATTAAAATATAACTAAATTTGTTATAAAATTTCAATTATTAATAAACTTATTGTTTAATTAATTAGAGTCAATACAGTCACTTCAGATCTGACATTAGATCTGATGTCAGATCTGATATAAGTTCTGATGTCGATTATCGAATACAAGATCTGGTATCAGATCTGATGTCAGATCTGGCGTACATTTGTCAGATCTTCTACCAGATCTGATGCCAGATCTGGAGTCAGATCTTACATACTATTTTCACCTGGGAAACATTATGAGGTATGTTAGGTTCAGGAACCCGCGCAACTAATGTTTACCATGTCATACTGGAATTAACGTTGCTCGTCGGTTCAGTATGCTAGACAGAGTACGTAGCTGTACCAGATATTACCATCATGTCGTATGTAAGGTTCAGACCCCCGCGCAATTCATGTTTACAATCATGCGTATGTTAGGTTCAAGAACCCGCGCACCTCATGTTAACCATGGCTTACTGGAATCAATGTTGCTTTTGAGTTGGTCAAAACCGACATGGTTTAAAAATATATCAAGTTTGTCCGATGAGGGATACCATGATTTGAGTCATTCGCACATCTCTTCTCTACGATGGCATACTGGAATTAACGTTGCCTATTCATTGACGATGCTATACTAACAAGGAGACCACCCCAGCTCCGGGTCATGGATCTGGCCCAAACTTACTGAGGGTACTTTGTACACCTAGAAAACATGCCCAGTAGGTTTAGTTTGATCCTCGGCCCCTGGAAGAAGTATAATAAACATGCAACATTTCAATATTAATTATATGTGGAAAAATCCCCTTTTTATCACCTGATGACCCAATAAGTATTAAATCAAGTCGAAGCTCCCTCAATATACTTGAACTAATTCTATTTCATGTCCTAAACACATTGAAAAATGTTCAATACTCCAGCTTTATTTATTTACTGTCAAAATCTGACAAAAGCGAACAAATTAGAGCCAAAACAGGCGCCAATATGCACTTATGTCTACAATAAAAATTAAAAATATTTGTAAAATAAAACCTCTTGTTGTTGATCCTTCTGCACCCTCTCTTGACACTCAATTAGAGTAATTTTATTTAATTCTTGAGTGATAGTGTGGCTCCATGATGATACCACACCATATCAACAACCATTGGCGCCAATAAATCATTGTATTAAATAATTTCTCTATTCTTGAGCGACAATCTGGTTGAATGCACTATAAACTATGCTCAAACATATTCAATATTTCACAAACATACATAGGAGTATTGAACATTTTTCAATGTGTTCAGGACATGAAATAGAATTAGTTCAAGTATATTGAGGGAGCTTCGACTTGATTTAATACTTATTGGGTCATCAGGTGATAATAAAGGGGATTTTTCTACATATAATTAATATTTAAATGTTGCATGTGTATTATACTTCTTCCAGGGGCCTATGAGATCAAACTAAACACACTGGGCATGTTTTCTAGGTGTACAAAGTACTCTCAGTAAGTTTGGGCCAGATCTATGACCCGGAGCTGGGGTGGTCTCCTTGTAAGTACGCAGCAGGTATAACCATCATTTTGTATGTGAGGTTCAAAACCCCGCGTAACTCATGTTACAATCGATAGTGTTCGGAGGTATATCAAGTATGTTATAGTCATGAGTGTCAAATTAGCAACTATATGCGGTTACTATCATCGGTCCATGAAAAGTCTTGATCGAGCACCACTATTGGGTGCTTGATCCATATCTCTAACGCATTCATTGGCAAACTGGAATATCGATTGTAATTCGTTTCGCGAAGCTCCGAGTGTTAAGCTTATCTGTTGCCCATTGCCTTGGGATTGGAGCATTGGGTAGTGGATCCGGTATCTCTTATACATATGTTGGCAAAACGAGAATAATCGTCGTTATTAGCTTTGCAAAGCTACAATAGCTGCGACAACTGTGCTTGTGGCCTGTGCAGCTTTGTCGAGGCCAGTCGAGACGTGAGATACAGGTTCGGCCGGCAAGCTCAACATTCTTTGTACGCTTGCCGAAACGTATGATGCTTGCGAGCACTAATCGATCATGGCTCTCGCAATCACACACTTGCCAGTTGGGCTTATTATTCTTACCAATACCGTAGCCATTCCCGCGCAAGACCGCTCGATGCACAAGCAGTCACTCTTGCAGTGGGCAATTCTTTCACGGCATTACTAGGTTCCACCACTGACGTGTCCATCGGTCGAAGCACCGCATCGTTTCTTCGAGCACCTAATCCAGTCTCATGTAGCATAGTATGGTGGGGCTACTGGCATTACATACATCTTCTACTCGACCTGCAATGATCCGCCAAGTGCTTTCCCAAGCAGTTGAAACAGAGTTTGAGCGCCATTACCCTTTCTCTTCGTTGAGATATAGTCAGCGTGCGAAAGCTATCGCGCAACATCAACAAATGGGCGCCTTTACACAAATAGCAAGAGGGGGCTTTCTTACCACCCTGCGTATTTGTACTTGTCGCTGTCAATGTTTTTGAACTCGACCGTTTCTTCAAGTATTTGTTTTCGTTCCTTTTAAATTTTGAGCTTGCCGTAACTTCCGCATTGGCCATCGAAGCTGAGCTCTGGGTTAAATAGGAACTTTCCATTGATTGTAAGGCCGACATTTTCCTCTCGACGAAAGTCTCCAGGTCCTTATACGCAGTTGGTTCAAGGTGCAATGAGCGAGACGAGAGATGGCTCTCCCATTCCTTGAGCGTACCCTGGTCTAAACGCGAAAGCTGAGCGTCAACTAGGACGTCGTCCGTTCGTCGACTGGTCTACCTAGTGATTTGAGTGTTGCTATTGGATACCTTATGCCCATTAAACACGCCGGAGTTCCGCAGCGGTCTCATCGCACTTCTGGCAACAATCGTATAGCCGCTACCTGCGAGCCAATGAGCCTTCGCTTATTTTCAAACTCGCTTTTCAGCGCGCTCCAAGCCACTTCGAAATTATCGGCCGTTATTTTTACTCCCTTCAAGTTTGTTGCCGCGGTCTCCTGTACGTGTGTCTTCAAATAATGCAACTTGTCGACGCTTGACAGGGATCTGTCCTCTATGGCTAGCGATTGAAAAATATCCCTGAACTCCTTCCAATCTTATGATCTCCAGCAAAGATCGGAGGTTCTATGGACTTGAGCGCCAGACGGGAGCGCGCTGGAGGTCCTTTTGCGTTCTGATTGTCAACCTCTTCCTGGCCTGAAGCTGAGGCTGCTTGGTCAATGAATTGGCCGACTCGACACAGATATAACTCCTCTACCACGGCGTAACGATCATCTGTTATATAGGTATGTTTATTGTTTAAATCTGCGCACTTATAGATCTCACTGTCCGTTCGAGCGAACTCGGCCCAGTGTTGCTTTAGTCGTTCCAGCCTGGTTGCATTGGCTCCAGGAGTCATGTTCGCCTTTCCTACCTTTGTGAAATTGGCGAACGCGTTTCTATGCGCCTAGCAGTAAATCCTGCTTATCGCACAATTCCTCCATAGACATGGTTTATATCCGGTTTGACTTGGATCAAAATGTAGGAGTATCACTAATCTTCAAAATGTATCTCCTCCTTTAAGTAACAATAAGCAGTTTAATTGAACGATAAAATCAAAGTAATATCACAACGGTATTCTGAGTCGAGCGACACCTGCTGTTCGCAGCTCTTTGCGGGTTGGGTGTAGCGTTTACAATCCTATCGCAATATTAATGAAGCTAGAATTTACAAACTATAAACTTTAGTAAATAAACTTTTGAAACTAAAATTACAAGTACTTAAGCAAATATAAAAACTAATAAAAGGCTAGTGTCGGGCCCGTCGCCACACGTGTGGGCTAGATGAGGGCTGGAAGCAGAGAGAGAGAATTATTCGCTCTTGTCGAGCTTGAAGGCTCAAGAGAAAGTTTTCTAGTCCAGCTTTTCCTACTCCTGTTTCGTCCCTCTCCGCCGATGTGCGATCGGCCGACGCGCCCTCGACGGTCGGGCTCGTTGGGTGGCAGACCCAACCGACGGCGCGACCGACGTGTAATCGGCGGCGAGTTTCCAGGCGCCACAGTTCAGTGGACTGTAGCTAACTAACTCGGCTTACGCACAGAGGCGAGCAATATGAGCAACTACGCGATACCTTTAGATACGTTAAATATTTTAAATTATACCCAGGTGAAAATAGTATGTAAGATCTGACTCCAGATCTGGCATCAGATCTGGTATAAGATCTGACAAATGTACGCCAGATCTGACATCAGATCTGATACCAGATCTTGTATTCGATAATCGACATCAGAACTTATATCAGATCTGACATCAGCTCTAATGTCAGATCTGAAGTGACTGTATTGACTCTAATTAATTAAACAATAAAATTATTAATAATTAAAATTTTATAATAAATCTTAATAATAAAAGTTGTTGAATCAATTTAAATTCACATTATCATAAACCTAAATATTGTAGGAATTTTACTTAAAGATATTATCGATGTGATTATTAAAATATAACTAAATTTGTTATAAAATTTCAATTATTAATAAACTTATTGTTTAATTAATTAGAGTCAATACAGTCACTTCAGATCTGACATTAGAGCTGATGTCAGATCTGATATAAGTTCTGATGTCGATTATCGAATACAAGATCTAGTATCAGATCTGATGTCAGATCTGGCGTACATTTGTCAGATCTTATACCAGATTTGATGCCAGATCTGGAGTCAGATCTTACATACTATTTTCACCTGGGTAACAACTGAATGAACACATGATTTGCATGTTTCTTTATTTATAAAGTTTAACACAGGTGTGTCTGTTGGAATTGGTTAATTGCAGGGCAGTGGTTGATAAATAAACTGTGCACAGCACAAAAACACAGAGTTGGCACACACAAAGGCTTTATTTAAATAAATAAAAATGGACGCACTGCGCACTCTGAATATTTTATTAATTAGATAGTAATCTATATAAGGATAGCGAGAGGCTCTCTATCAGCAGGCTACTGCTGCGAGCGCGGTCCGTTACGGAGTACGTGAGCGCCGGCAAGCAGGCACGAAGGGGGCGGGAACGGGTGACGACTCGTGCGAATAAAATCGCCTCGTCCTCGCTAGTGATCCTCTAGGGAGTGATACGACAAACTGTCCGCCATCTTGAATAAAATGTTTCAAAAGCGGAAGTCAACTAAAGGCGCAATATTTGAAATTGAAACATAGAACGACTTTCTTTTGCTTTTAGAAACAAAATAAGTTTACCCAATTAAAATTTTTCGTACTATATTTTTAGGGTTTTTAATAAAGTCCAATTAAACATCAATAACGCGCAATTGCAATAGTTATAAATTTCATTTGAATATCTTTAATATTGCACTTGGATGTGGTACATGTGACGGAAGGCAGGAGAAGTTACTCACTCGAGTTACTTGGGTAGAATCACAACTCTAGGGTTATTTTGGATTTCAAGTGAAAAATTCAAGATTACTTACAAGTCCATACGCGCATTACCTTGTGACTCTGACTCAGCCAGCAACTCTCGAGAGCCAGCGTCGCCAAATGAAATGATACATTCTGGGGTTATTTTGGATGAAACAATCAATTTTCGGTTTATTTCGGCGAATGATGCTCATTTCGGGTTAATGACGCGAAAAACATCAAAGTCTGGGCTATTTTGGATCAAGAGAAAACCACACTTGCATTATCCTGAAAACTTGTGTTATTTTGCTAAGTAGGGTTAATTTGATCAAAAGACTTGATATAGAAGATGAGCCATCCATTGGACCGAAGTATTTACACACGCATTGACAAATCCAAATTTGTGGGTCCAATGTTAGAAGGGGGTCATTTGGGATGTTACTTGGATGTGGTACATGTGACGGAAGGCAGGAGAAGTTACTCACTCGAGTTACTTGGGTAGAATCACAACTCTAGGGTTATTTTGGATTTCAAGTGAAAAATTCAAGATTACTTACAAGTCCATACGCGCATTACCTTGTGACTCTGACTCAGCCAGCAACTCTCGAGAGCCAGCGTCGCCAAATGAAATGATACATTCTGGGGTTATTTTGGATGAAACAATCAATTTTCGGTTTATTTCGGCGAATGATGCTCATTTCGGGTTAATGACGCGAAAAACATCAAAGTCTGGGCTATTTTGGATCAAGAGAAAACCACACTTGCATTATCCTGAAAACTTGTGTTATTTTGCTAAGTAGGGTTAATTTGATCAAAAGACTTGATATAGAAGATGAGCCATCCATTGGACCGAAGTATTTACACACGCATTGACAAATCCAAATTTGTGGGTCCAATGTTAGAAGGGGGTCATTTGGGATGTTACTTGGATGTGGTACATGTGACGGAAGGCAGGAGAAGTTACTCACTCGAGTTACTTGGGTAGAATCACAACTCTAGGGTTATTTTGGATTTCAAGTGAAAAATTCAAGATTACTTACAAGTCCATACGCGCATTACCTTGTGACTCTGACTCAGCCAGCAACTCTCGAGAGCCAGCGTCGCCAAATGAAATGATACATTCTGGGGTTATTTTGGATGAAACAATCAATTTTCGGTTTATTTCGGCGAATGATGCTCATTTCGGGTTAATGACGCGAAAAACATCAAAGTCTGGGCTATTTTGGATCAAGAGAAAACCACACTTGCATTATCCTGAAAACTTGTGTTATTTTGCTAAGTAGGGTTAATTTGATCAAAAGACTTGATATAGAAGATGAGCCATCCATTGGACCGAAGTATTTACACACGCATTGACAAATCCAAATTTGTGGGTCCAATGTTAGAAGGGGGTCATTTGGGATGTTACTTGGATGTGGTACATGTGACGGAAGGCAGGAGAAGTTACTCACTCGAGTTACTTGGGTAGAATCACAACTCTAGGGTTATTTTGGATTTCAAGTGAAAAATTCAAGATTACTTACAAGTCCATACGCGCATTACCTTGTGACTCTGACTCAGCCAGCAACTCTCGAGAGCCAGCGTCGCCAAATGAAATGATACATTCTGGGGTTATTTTGGATGAAACAATCAATTTTCGGTTTATTTCGGCGAATGATGCTCATTTCGGGTTAATGACGCGAAAAACATCAAAGTCTGGGCTATTTTGGATCAAGAGAAAACCACACTTGCATTATCCTGAAAACTTGTGTTATTTTGCTAAGTAGGGTTAATTTGATCAAAAGACTTGATATAGAAGATGAGCCATCCATTGGACCGAAGTATTTACACACGCATTGACAAATCCAAATTTGTGGGTCCAATGTTAGAAGGGGGTCATTTGGGATGTTACTTGGATGTGGTACATGTGACGGAAGGCAGGAGAAGTTACTCACTCGAGTTACTTGGGTAGAATCACAACTCTAGGGTTATTTTGGATTTCAAGTGAAAAATTCAAGATTACTTACAAGTCCATACGCGCATTACCTTGTGACTCTGACTCAGCCAGCAACTCTCGAGAGCCAGCGTCGCCAAATGAAATGATACATTCTGGGGTTATTTTGGATGAAACAATCAATTTTCGGTTTATTTCGGCGAATGATGCTCATTTCGGGTTAATGACGCGAAAAACATCAAAGTCTGGGCTATTTTGGATCAAGAGAAAACCACACTTGCATTATCCTGAAAACTTGTGTTATTTTGCTAAGTAGGGTTAATTTGATCAAAAGACTTGATATAGAAGATGAGCCATCCATTGGACCGAAGTATTTACACACGCATTGACAAATCCAAATTTGTGGGTCCAATGTTAGAAGGGGGTCATTTGGGATGTTACTTGGATGTGGTACATGTGACGGAAGGCAGGAGAAGTTACTCACTCGAGTTACTTGGGTAGAATCACAACTCTAGGGTTATTTTGGATTTCAAGTGAAAAATTCAAGATTACTTACAAGTCCATACGCGCATTACCTTGTGACTCTGACTCAGCCAGCAACTCTCGAGAGCCAGCGTCGCCAAATGAAATGATACATTCTGGGGTTATTTTGGATGAAACAATCAATTTTCGGTTTATTTCGGCGAATGATGCTCATTTCGGGTTAATGACGCGAAAAACATCAAAGTCTGGGCTATTTTGGATCAAGAGAAAACCACACTTGCATTATCCTGAAAACTTGTGTTATTTTGCTAAGTAGGGTTAATTTGATCAAAAGACTTGATATAGAAGATGAGCCATCCATTGGACCGAAGTATTTACACGCATTGACAAATCCAAATTTGTGGGTCCAATGTTAGAAGGGGGTCATTTGGGATGTTACTTGGATGTGGTACATGTGACGGAAGGCAGGAGAAGTTACTCACTCGAGTTACTTGGGTAGAATCACAACTCTAGGGTTATTTTGGATTTCAAGTGAAAAATTCAAGATTACTTACAAGTCCATACGCGCATTACCTTGTGACTCTGACTCAGCCAGCAACTCTCGAGAGCCAGCGTCGCCAAATGAAATGATACATTCTGGGGTTATTTTGGATGAAACAATCAATTTTCGGTTTATTTCGGCGAATGATGCTCATTTCGGGTTAATGACGCGAAAAACATCAAAGTCTGGGCTATTTTGGATCAAGAGAAAACCACACTTGCATTATCCTGAAAACTTGTGTTATTTTGCTAAGTAGGGTTAATTTGATCAAAAGACTTGATATAGAAGATGAGCCATCCATTGGACCGAAGTATTTACACACGCATTGACAAATCCAAATTTGTGGGTCCAATGTTAGAAGGGGGTCATTTGGGATGTTACTTGGATGTGGTACATGTGACGGAAGGCAGGAGAAGTTACTCACTCGAGTTACTTGGGTAGAATCACAACTCTAGGGTTATTTTGGATTTCAAGTGAAAAATTCAAGATTACTTACAAGTCCATACGCGCATTACCTTGTGACTCTGACTCAGCCAGCAACTCTCGAGAGCCAG